>VXBQ01005832.1:0-244370 GCA_013400175.1 Phainopepla nitens
TAATATAATATATAATATAAAATATAATAATAGAATTTAATAAATATTTTTGATTTAAGCTCTTGGAGTTTTTTCGTATTTTCCTAATGGTCATAAACTGCACATATCCTCAGGTCTGTGCTATCAAAAGGAAGCATGCTTCCTTCTCACTTATGCCACGAGAGTGGACAGTAACTGAAGGGAAAATCTGGTGGCTGCTGGCTCGGATTCCAGAGAAGAAAATGTAAGACAAGTTTGGTACAGACTTCTCTGAGCTCTGTGACTGCTTCTGTCGCCTGTAATCAGTCTAAGATCAGGAGCACAGCCTAACCCAAACATGGAACTTTTTTGTAGGATAACTTGGACTTCCTAGGTGCTTTCTGTTCTTTTCATGTTATGGAAATCAGACAACATCTAAAAGCACTTTCCATAATGAAGAAGTGTCTGGTAAGATGGAGCAAAACAGAAACCACTAGATGTAGTCAAGCATGAACCTGGGAATGAAGACTACACTTTCATGCATGTTTTGGTCTGGACCAGCAGGATACAGATGCTCCATATTAAATCCATTTGCAAACCTGTTGTGGTATGCAATAGATGGATTCCTTCTAAATAAACCCAAATAGTATGTTCCATTCTACACGTAATGTTTTCCCATGCTTACTTAGTTTATTTAGTATCCAAGCTGGGGCATTCAGACAGCTTTGGTAATGTAGGTAGAGGGACTTTTTTTTTCCTAGACCAATATAGAACTTCAAAACAGCACAGACAAAAAATACAGCAGTCTCAACACCAAATGATTTATTCTTTTGGGGCCAAATTGGATACTAATGTGGACACTGTGACTTAGACACCAGCAGCCTTCCTTCACACACATCTTAACAGCAGAATTTGATGCTATTAATGTTTATATCCCCCTTCTTACACAAATTTTTCCATGATTGTGGCTAATGAAATGGACAATTCTTGACAGCAAAAATGCACATAAACATGTTGGAAAACAGTGTATGCACTTTATACTACATGAGAGAATACAGAACAAGGTGACATTTTTGGAAACTGAATTTCAAAGGATGTGGGAATAACACAGACCATCTGTGTAGTCACTTCATTTTCTGTTGAAAACATGGACTTTGCAAACAGGAAGAAGTTATCTGGCCCAGCATGTCTGCTTTTTTTGGTGT
Source organism: Phainopepla nitens (assembly GCA_013400175.1). Classification (NCBI taxonomy): domain Eukaryota; kingdom Metazoa; phylum Chordata; class Aves; order Passeriformes; family Bombycillidae; genus Phainopepla; species Phainopepla nitens. The sequence goes on from VXBQ01005832.1 coordinate 1,164, forward strand.
ACCTTAATCCCACTTTCCTGTCTTTGCACTCTATGACTTGACCCCTTTTGTGCTGAAGAAGGATATATGAGGCATTCTTGAACTCATTTTCGTTTCTCAGCCTCAGTCTTCTCTTCAGTTATTTATTCCATATATTCAGAGTTCTTTCAGCAAAACACCTCCTTCTGAGTTCACTTCGTTTAGTTTATGTTTCCACCAGTTTTTGTCTTTTCAATGTGAGTAATTTGCAGATTAGAAATGCTGGAGTTTACAGATATAAACTTTTTATATCAAGCAGCACCATGACAATATTTTTTTTTAATTAATGCTGGGAATATAGTTACAGTGATAATGTGGAATCCTAACAACATTTAATTTTTTTTTCAAAGGAGGGAAATGAACTAGAAATAGAAAGTGCTGATGTTTTTAAAAATTCAAAATATTTCCTGAATTACCATGTATTCCCTCTTAAGGAAATTTAGATTTCTAAAAATCACATGTATAAGTCTAGGCTCCTTTGACGAGTTCCCTTGGCTAATGAACAGAACTGTTTACAAGACCCATTGTAGACATATTTCACGAGGAAATGAATTGCCCTGTAGGTGCTTATGTGCCTCCATTGCTTGCTAAAGAAACCTGTGTATTCTTATTCAGTGAGACATCAAATTCTAGATTATTTAATTTCAGCTAATGAATTCCACACCATGTGTACACTGCTCCACAAAAAATATAAGGTAAATTGAAATAATAGGATTCAGAGGCACAGGTTTTCATTGTGACTCCCAATTCATTACTTTATCCACTGGACCACTAAGCCAGAAAATGTCAGTGCTGTAAAAGCAGCAGCAACTGAAGAAGCTTCAGTTTCAGTTTCATTAAATACTGCTGAAGAAATCAGGCATGTGCCTTCTCTCTCCTGGATAACATGGGGAATCTAAAGCTCAAATTCGTAGCCACTGACTGAGAAATGTGCCTGACAAGAAGACCGAACAGCTCTTAGGTCATAAACATTTGGAGGCCACTGCAAAAAGAAGCTATGTTAGAAAAGTCCACTGCTGCTTGAGGCGCTAAGGTGCCTAGCTCTGTGTGGGAAGAAGGGTTTTGTTAGAAATGTAAAACTCAGGACAAGGCATGACTTTCAGCAGAGAATATGGAAGGCAGGAAAAGCAAGAAGACAGACTGTTCTTCTCTGTATATTGATGTAGCTAGTGACCTGGGACCCAAAATTACATTGCAAAGTAAGAACTGTTGAAACACCACTCACATCACAAGTAGTGTCATAGCCCATTCTTCCTGGTAGGGAGCTCCTAGATGCAGAAGGAAGCAGGAGGAAAAGAAACATTTTGCAGCCACATAAAGAATTGATCTCTTCTTAGGTTTATATAGAGTATTTTGTTCAAATATTTCTGCATTTGTAATTTTCTTTCCTTAACACTATTCTGATAGTCCTGCTACAAACTGCTCATTTATGATTTATTTTGGGAAACACTTGATAGATAAAAACCCTTACATGACCATTGGAAAGAGACTTTTTACACAGGAAGGTAGCGAAAGGAAAAGTGGTAACCGCTTTAAACTGGAAGTGGGTAGGTTTAGATTAGGCATTAGGAAGAAATTCTTTCCTGTGAGGGTGGTGAGGCACTAGGAAGTCTTGCCCAGAGAAGCTGGGGACATCTCATCTCTGGAAGTGTTCAAGGCCAGGTTAGATGGAACTTTGAGCAACTTGGTCTAGTAGGATGTGTCACTGCCCGTGGCAGGGCTTGGAAACAGATGATTTTTAAGATCACTTGTGACCCAAACCATTCTGTGATTCCATGATTTTATGATTTCCACTGAATCCAGTAACTTTGTTTTTGCAAAGAATTTATAAATATACTTACTGTGACTCCACAAACTTATGGATGCATGGAACATCATGTACCTCCACTATCCAAGGAGAATGATCAGCTCATTTATAATCAGAGATGGGAGGCTGGTGGTAGTGTGGTTGGTCAGATTACTGCTGGGTTGCCTCTCAGTCAAACTGGCAAAATACCTCAGCAGGTTAAGATGCAGCCTTGACTCAGTCTAATTTTTCTTTTTCACTGGATTTTCCACAGTTGTATTCTAAGAAGAGCTTTGTCCTCTTCCCCTGCCTAGAAAGTTCCTAGCAAACCATATCATTCTCAGGTGTGTGATCCAGCTCTGCTCTGCAGCATCATTTAGGTCCTGAGTAGGCAGAAATTAAACAGTGTTGGAGAAATATTTCCAGGACTTGCTCAAAATTTATGTGAGTAATGTGCTTTATGTATTTTAATATTTGGTCTATTTACCACTTAGGCGAAGACACATACAAAAAAAAATAAGACTCATTTAAACCGTTGTATTTTGCCAAAATACCAGGTTAATTTCATGTCTGAAGGTATGGATACCCTTGGAAAACTAGGTAAATGTACGTAAATCAATATGAGAGGCCATTATTGCAGAGAAAACAGTGGTGAGAAACACTTGGCATACAACTGCGGTGGCTCTTGGCAGATATTATATTTAATAACAATGCTCTCGGTAGAGAAACATAGGTTTTAGGCTATTGGCCCTGCCCACTACATCTCACATAAGTGAAATATTATTAAACCAGATTTCTGTTTTATCGGACTGTAAAGTTTGATTCAAACTGAGCATGCTTCTTTTCCTTGCTTGTAACTAGCTGTAGGCACGTATGCCAGCTCAGTCTTGGGGCCAATATTTAATGTGCCATTTTGATACTTTTATAGAGAGGAGAAACTATATGCAATTTACATGAATTCATAGTTTCTATTGCAAACTGTAAAAAAAATATATTCTGGGTTTGATTTTTTTATGGGTATGCTTGCCAGATTGTAGCAAGGCATATGTGCTATGGAGGAAAAGAAAATCACAGCTTGAAAAAAGTCAGCATCTGAGTGGGTTTTATTCCCTCCTCAAAAGTAAACAGTTTTCACAATTAACCCCACTGCTCTGTTTATACATCAACTAAAACGTGGAGAGTACACACAGTTGTTCTCATTAATTTGTGATAAGCAATAGTGACTCGAAAAAATTACGCTGTGGTTTATGCATTACCAGGTCTTGAATTCAATGGGAAACATATGCAGAAACAGATTTTCAGTCTTTCCCTCTGACAAAAGAGGTGGGAAGCCATGGAATAAACACATTCAGATTTATCTGTTATACTGGAGTTCCCTCCTCTTTTTCTTGGTGTCCCTTGGCAATTCAGACCCATAAAAGAGATCACGGTTCTAAGTTGCCTCTTCCCCTTGATAGTAATCAGTAAATATTCTGCAAGGTGGAAAAACTCTGCAGAAAAAAATGTACATAAGATATTTCACTACTACCTCATGGATATAGAAACAAGTGAGCCCTCACAGCATATCTTGACAGTTCATATGTTGTAATAGCCAAGAATCTGCAAACATTAACAACTTTTGTAGGACATGCCCTGCCTGCAACCCTTTGTCAAATATATATGGCTTTAGGTTTAATGTGATGCAATGAACATAGCCATTTAAGCTATTCTTTAACAGGGCATTCTGTATTTTTTTGTCTTAATTCAGAAGAAGGTAGAAACATATCACTTGTCTACTCCAATTAGGTGATTTTAAAGTATTGAAATTGACGATTATCGTGTCTTAAAGAAGTGACTCTAATGACATAAAAAATATGACTAATAAGGTAATATACAGGTAATAAGCTGGAGTCTGGGTATGTATTGCTATGTATCTAAAGCTAGATATTCTTTATATCTTTATTTTATTGTTCATTGTGAGATAATTTTCAAAAGTAAGACCCTGATGTACTCAGTGGTCATGAAAATAAGACCAATAATTTGTCACTTAGGTGTTCTGAAGCTAGATCAGGTTGCATGTTTCTAAAAAATGATATTAATGGAAGAATTACAAAAGCCACCTGGAAAGTCTAAAGTAGGAAGACAGAATTTTATCTAGACAGGTGTTGTTACTGCCACAAAACTGAATCTAGTCATCTCCAGAATTTAATAATTTGATTTTTATTAACCACACTTAAGAAAGGCTTATTTAGCAATAAATAATGATTTACTGGCTAATTCCCCTATACCAGTCTTCAATCCATGTACACACAGTGTCACCTTCTGCAAAGCTGTAACTTGCCACATAAGTTATCTGAGAAACTATCCAGCTTTTCCTTTCAGATTAGTTGAGTCTGAATAGAAATAGTCACAGAGTGAAAACTATGGATAAAGCATGTTTTTCCCAAATGCATGCTGGTCTGCCAAGCACTGTCCTTGACTGTGCTCTTCCACTCATGCCTGCTAATACAACCTGCCCTTGGCTGTGTGTATACAATCCTCCAGGGAATTGCCTTCCAAGGTTTGCACCCTTGGATCTACTAAGCATCTGCTGGTGTAAGTGGCAAAACAGGCTTTGACTGTAATGGGATTATATCAGAACTGAAGTTGAAGCATTAAATGCAGAAAAGAGAGAGGTGCTTATGGATAAAAATAGTTGAGTGACAAGTAAATATCTTCCCGGCCTTCTCTCACCTCAAGCAATTCAGCCAAAGTTCTGAGCCAGTATGAGGCTCTAGCATAAACCAGACTGCTCTCCTTGCACCGAGCTCACACCTAGGTAAGCTGGAGTGAAGTAGAAATGAAGATCAGGTCAATAACATTTTTAGTTCAACTCTAACAGTTGAGACCCACTGTGAATTAAATTCTCCAGAAACACAGAGGCAAAGACAGCATAAGTTGTAATGATGAAGAGAGTTTTCCATCAAAAAGAATATTAATCTGCAATGTATTTCTCATAATAGCAATTTCTGAAGTAATAGAGGTATTCCATTGTTTCCAGTTAAGCTTAGGCAAAAGGCACAATGCAGCTACTTCAGTCCCTGGAAAAGTACCAAAGACCACACAAAAGCAAAAAAAGAATGGCATGTTTTTAAAACAGGCTTCAGGAATATGTAAATGTATAGAAGAATTACTGCCAAAAGGAAAAAGCATCTAAGAGTTTCCGGCAATCTCTCTGACAAGACCTATAACCAGGATCTGAAAAAGACTCTGATAAAACAGTTAAAATTTGTTGATGTGTCAGCACAGACTCTTTAAAGTAGTTTGATAGTGCTCTGATACGCTGCACACAATTGCAAATTCAAAAAGGCAGAGGTAGAAGGATCTGGGCAGTTCAGATAGTATCCAGAAAGTCCTATCCAAATAGCTTCATGCACAAACCCAGCATTTGGAAAGCAATGCAAAATTGTTTGTTAGCTGGAATGAGGGAGTGGTCGAGTCAAGACAAAGGCATTGTTACCTTAAGAATAACCCATAGTGAAAGCAGGCAGTGTTGCAGGGAGTGATGACTGATGTCTCAGCATAAAACTCACGTGATTGTACCATTAAGTTGCAGGTCCTACAAGGTAGAACAGTTCACAAACTGGCACCCTAACATTATATGAAAAATAACAGATAACAAAAAGGGAAACTAATTCACCCTAAAAAAATTGATCAAACACATAATGTATTTGATTTTTTCCTTTTTTGTTTTCTATACCCCAGAAAAAAAAAAAAATTTGAAAATAGATTTTTGGAAGTGGTGCAGAGACTTCAGATGTGCATTCCAGCATCTGGGCAGGGTATAAAAGTTAAAAGATAAAACATCAATATCACTACAGTAAAGAACTTGAGTTCAGATGAAATCTGGGTAATGATTTCTAGATGTAAAGGTGAATGTCAGACATGACAGAAAACACCTGAAGTGACCAGTCAGAGATGTCAGGGACAATGCATTCTGAACCCTTAATATCATTGTAAGAGGTCTTTCTTGGAACTGGGTGAGATCTTTGAGGAGAAAAACAGGTTTTAATGGAAAATAGGGGAAAAAAGTACATGAAACTTAGGTGGAGGTGAAAGAAATGTAAGAGAAGGTCCAGAGATATTTTAGGTTGCCCTTGGAGGAACATTAGGAAAACTTTTATTTCAAATGCAAAATTGTAGGCCAAGTTGAGAGAGAAAGCACATTTATGTAGTGAACTTGAAATAGAATAATTTATTTTGCCTGTGACAAATTTTTCTGGACAATGATACAAGTATTTTGCATTACATTACTTAAAAAACAACAACAAAAAAAAAAAACAACTAAACAAGTAAAAACCCAAAAACCAAAACAAACAAACAAAACCCCTAATGTATGCTTATGTACAGCATATTAAGTTTTCCCAAAGTGACAGTCTTTACATAATAGTGAAAATTTTTCAGTGGATTCAGGTAGTTTACAATGAAGTAAAGATTTTTGATATTGCAGCTTCAGAAAATGGCAGCTGATAAAAGTTTTTTGAATCAGATGCTAATAAACATTCAGTTAAAATATGTGCCCAGATGGCACGTACTCCTGGTACTTAGCTTCAGTCAAAAGTGCTGCACTGCTGGACACTGATATCAGAATCATCATGAGCTTCTGACAGAAAAGGAAAAGCAAAATATGAAGAAAGTCAACGCAATTTGATGCCTCAAGTGCTACTCAGCCAGAAAATGATGCAATGCCTATCAAGGATAGCAAATACAGCTTACAAACAGCAGAGATGTTGCAAGATGTGATTCATGCACATTTCAGGTCAACTCTCCAAGCAGAAACAAGTTATAGACCCACTTACAAAGCTCAGACAGTAAGAATATAAATGCCATTACGTGTGTCATTTGCCCAGGAGTGTCTGAGATGGCAAAAGCTTTAGTGGGCAGAGAGAGATGGTCACCATCCCAACTAGGATAACACATGCACTCTGTTTGATGACAGAGGTGCCTGTATTTCATGGTATATGGACCCGGCAACACTTTCCTCAGTCTAACCAAACACCTTTAGGCAATGTCGTCATATTAATCACTAATATTTGCAATACTGTGTGAGACTAACAGTGTTAATCCTTAAAAGTGGCCCATCTCACAGAATGAGATGCAATAAGGAAAAAGACTTTCCTTAGAAAGATTCCACTAGCAGCTTCTGCTAATAGAGGTGCATTGCTGGCCCTTGCTTCCGTCATTTGAATTTCACTATTTTTTACTTTTAATTGAAATAAACCCAGTCATCTGCTGCCCTCTTGTTTACAGCAAGACCTCACTAAGTGCTCAGATAACAGCTTAGTAAGAGTTCCTTCTGTTAAATGTATTTTATACACACATGGGTAGGTCTCCTTCAAGTTCCCCAATTTAATTTGCTCCACACTACAGTGATTCAATCTGATCACCATTTAGTTACAGTGCTTGTCAGTGTAACATTGACAGTATTCCCACATTTGTCAGAATTCCACTAATCTACTCACGTAATGCCTCACACATTTACTGAGGCTGCCTTTTCAATATGACTTGATTTACACTATCTTTGGGAATGCTTGAAAAAGTTATAAACTCTGCACATTTTTTTGTAATGGATCTGTGGAGTGTTGTTCTTTGCTTATTTATCTTAATTCCTAGGGTATTTGGAAATGTTAGGATCCCACATTTTTGTTCTGGTGAAGTGGTTGTTCTTCTTGAAAGCTGTGAAGAACCATTTGCGCTGCAGCTAGAATTATTCGTGTGTTTACCTTTGATCCATTTATTGGTAAAAAATTAGTTGTTTATGCGTATTCATAAGTCATAGGACTACCCATAATTTCTGATTTAAAAAATAGAATAGGTTCTGGTGGAAACATTAATTTAACCTTCACACTTCATTTTTTCAAGGATTTGATATATCTCAGCCTGTCACTAAAGCAGCATGTGTGGATTTTGGAAGTTGATTTGCTCCACCTGTCCTGTCATCTTCATTGGTCCTATAGCACATCCAGTCCACAAAACACTGCTGCAATATTTATACAGCTCTCCAAATTCATGCAATCTATGTTCTGCAACTATGCATGCAATTATAAAGTGCGAAAACTGTGCACTAGTCTCACTAAAGAAATTCATTATTTTAAGCTGTGACTAGTGATGTCCTTTTGGTAATTTTTTGTTCTCAATAGATTACATGTAACATAGGAAATATGTGGCTATATTCCTCCTGGGGGATATGATCACAGAGACAAATAAAAATGTCACTGTTAAGCAACATGTTTTATGTGAGCTTTTTGGAGAAGCTACAATGATCTTATATTTGAATCCAGGGTATGATGTATGAGTGGGAGGGGAACCAAATCAAGGTAAAACTCAACAACTGCACCTCTGTCAACTCAGAACAACTGAATCAGGAAAAATGAAAATATTATGATCTGGGAAAGATGGCACATATGGCAACCACATGGTTAAAGACCATGAAGTAACATGTTTTATCAGAGTTTGCTAGCAGTTTTTAGAAAGAGTTTTTTCTCTATTTGAACACTGCATGGTTCGTTCATGCTCATTGGGGCTGAAAAGGACAATTTAGTTACTGAATGGAAACATTGTTATTCAAATTAGTAGTTGTCCCTTCGGTAAGAATTTCCCAGATCTAAAAATTTTTCAGAAAGTCAAAACCTGAAATTTCAATCTGGGACAATTCAAATATTTTGCTACAAATAAGCATTACAAAATGTTGGAGACATGTTTTGTTGCTTTTTTGGTTGGTTGGTTGGTTGGTTGGCTGGTTGGTTTTTCGGGGTTTTTTGGAGATTTTTTTGTGTTGTTTTTGTTTGGTTTGGTTTGGGTTTTTTTGGGGGTGGTGGGTTTTTTGTTTGTTTTTTTTTGTAGGGTTTTTTTTGTGGGTTTTTTGTTGTTTTGGTTTTTGAGGTTTTTTTTGTGGTTTTGGTTTGGTTTGGGGATTCTTTGTATATTAAAAGAATATATATTGTGGAACAGCTGCCCAAATTACTTATATCAAACTTAAAGACTTTTAAAATCTGTAAGTATCAAACCTGGAGCAAATTTAACAATTTTTTTACTAATTTTTTTAACCGTGTTTTTTTAATTGTGTTTTTTTAATGTATTTTCTAAGTACACTCTCAGATGATAAACAGAAAACCATGGATAAATAAATCATAAAGAAATAGGTCATCCAAAGCATTGCAAAATTAACATAACCCCCTACCTTGAACAAATTAGCAAAGCAATTGAAATCCTGAGGAATCCTAAGGCTCCTGGATCCAGTAGACACATTTAATTTTGCATAGCTGAATCATACTTAAATATGGAGTTAATTACACAAATTCTTTAGCGACATATGGAAAGCCAAATGGTAATTATAGTTCATTACTATCTACATCAGTAAAGGCAACAATTCAGATTTGGCAGTTACCTCTCACATCAGCATGCGTGATGTCTGGCAGCCTGAGCAAACGTAAGATCTCACCATTGGCTGCACAGCTCCATCAGCTGTAAACTACCTAAGTGTTGTGTGATCTGAGGCACAAATAAAGTACAGCTGATGGCCTATTTGTAGTTAGCAGCTGCAGGGCAAGCAACACTGGACTCTTAAAATTGTCCTCAGTACATGGGGGAAACCCTTGAATGATGTCAGGAGAACTGAAGTCTGGCTATTGTCATAAAATCTGTAATTCCAATCCAGTCCCTAACCTAAATCGATCATAAATGACATTCATGTGGCCAAACACAGAACTCTATGGTGTAGAATCTGTCAACACAGGACTGCCAGAGGAATTCTAGAGGAGCGATGAAAATTGACAAGAGGACTGAAGCCCCTCCCTTACAAAGACAGGCCAAGAAAGGTGGAGCTGTTCTTCCTGAAGAAGAGAGGAGGTTGAGTGGAGATCTCACAGCAACTTTCCAGTATCTGAAGGAGGCCTGCCAGGAAGCTGGAGAGGGACTCTTCAGCAGGAGCTGTTGTGATAGGACAAGGAGGAATGGGTACAAATTGGAAGACAGCAAATTTAGGCTGGATATTAAAAAGAGATTCTTTACTGTGAGGGTGGTGAGGCACTGGACAGGTTGTCCAGGGAGGGCTGTGGATGCCCCAACCCTCGTGGTGTTTAAGGCCAGGTTGGATGGGCCTCTGAGCATTTAAGGAAGGTCTAGTGGGAGGTGTCCCTCCCTATGGCAGAGGGCTATTGGGACTAGATGACCTTTAAGGTCCCTCTCAACCCTTAACATTCTATGATTCTATAAATATAGTTATTGGGGGATAGAGTGATGTCTACCTAAAGTGCTCTAGATATCCGTTTAAAAATATGATGAATAATCTTTCAGCTTCACTGACTACACTTAGTAGACAAAATATTACTATTAAAGGGACATAAAATATGCCTTTATGAGGTGTGTCTTTGGTCATCACATGCATATTTTTGTGAGCTTCTCCTGTTACCTGAGATATGAAACAGAGCTGTGTGACAATTCAACAGCTATGCCCTCTTAATGGGGTCCAAACATGAGATCTCAGTTCTGCAATGCAGACACACTTGTAGTTATCTGGAAACCTGATGAACTTAGAAGTTGCAACAGCAAAGCATTAGGTATGATCTGCTATGTGCTAAGGAATACTTTGAAAAGATCATACAAGGAGAAACAGGCCATTGGCTAAAGTAGTGAATTTGGGGAATAGAGACACCTCAAAATCATGATGACAGAAGAGAAAATCAAGGCTATAAAGAGGAATCAAGAAATAAATTTGGCAAAATACTAATACAAGCTATCAACTCATTTTGTCTATTGACAATAAATTTTTGAAAGATGCTTATTCATCCAGTAGTTGACAGATGACATTAACAGAGCTTTCACATTTTTAGGATTTAGAAGCAAAGCAGAATTAAACTTCAGACTTGGATTAAAAATTTTAGAAACGTCTTGCTGTTGAGGTGCATGCAACACATTTGCTATCAATAATACATAAGCACCCAGGCAAATTGCACCTGTAGTTTCCTATTGCATACTAGATGATACCATTATTTAGAGATTCCAGTTATTCATGAAAACTCACTGTAGCAATGCCATGATGTGACAGCCATACACCTAGAGTACCAAAATGCCAATTGCTGCACGATCCACTAAGAAACAGAACACAGAATTAAAGGCAACATATGAAGACCTCTGCTTTAGAACACAAGCCTTAGCAAAAGTAATATAAAATGGCAATCAGTACCTGGGAAATGACAGCAGGTAGACCTCACCACTATATATAAGACAAATTTGAAGTCGCTCTTATTGAAAATCCAAATCAATAAAGAGTGGTGAAACTTGTTTTACAGCTGGTAAGGAGCTCAAAGGAAACCAACCCCAGTAGCTTTTTGTGTGTTTTTCCTGTGTTTGCATGCTAACTCAAAAGAAATTTAAGGGAATGATACAGTACAAATGATGCCTTGAGAGGCTACCTAGAACAGAGGCTAGACAATGTTAGAGGAATAAAGTAGGTATTTGTTAAAAGGCCTTTAAAGGATTCACCTTGGTCAGTACAAGAGCCCAGCCATGGCTCCACCCAAGATGGACAACAGGTCACGAGTTTTCACACTTTTATGTTTTGCTCCATTTACATATTGAGGTTAATTGTCCAACTACAGCCTCAGGTTATGAAGTCTCATCCTCCCAGTTCACCCTCCTCAATTCACTGTTTGCACTTTTTGGGCTCAAAGCTGCAATGATGTCCTTGGTTCTCAGGCTGGAAAAGGATTGCTTTGTCTAACTGAACTGTGAAGAGAACTTGCTAACACTTTATATGAAGTTCAGAGTAATATACTAATGCAGTGCAGAATCTGGAAAATATGAAAGCTAAAACTTAAGGCATCAAAACAACACTATGCACAGATTAATCACTTGTATTAAGACAATACAAGGTGAAAGGGATTCAGTGGTTGTATGTCAGATTACAGACAAAATAACCATTATCTTGTAAAGGATTTTTTAACTTTCTCCAACTCACCCCTTTTGTGCACACATCGAGTGGCTGTATGCCCTTCTCTGAAAGCTTTGGGATCACCAGTGAAATTCCGACTGCAGGCTGCATAAAGCCATGTGTCATTTACTGCATTTGTGTTGTCAGTCCAAATAAATCAACCAAAACTTGTTAGATACTGCAACACATTTTGACCTGTGTCAATAAGTTTATATGAGATTTACTGTTGCATGTATCATGAAGCTTTGATAACTGCATGTTTTGTTATCAATAGAAAACCACAAAAAGTATTTCAGTAGGTTTACAAAGTTTTTAGAGTGATTGACTGCACAAAGTATCAGCTGTCCCTTTCAAGAGAAAATAAGGAGAATCTTAAAAGCAGGCAAAGGTGTCAACTTCAGAGGTCCCAGTGTCCTCTGATTACATATGTAGCTAATGAGAAAGAGATTCTTCTTTATTAATTGGCAATTTTTAGTCATATATTAAAGTCAGATTTGCCTGACTGCCACTAATTGCAGCATATAATATAAATAGTAAGTTGGGTTTCAATAAATCGTATTTTTCCAGGGAGGGGTATGTATTTGAAAAATTTCTGACTTTCTCTGTTTGGCTTTTGGGTTCACATCATATCTTGCTTGTTCTATAAGGAATATGTTATTCTACACGTGGAAGTTCTGTGTTACAGATGGTTATTAATGACATATCACCAATCTCTGGAGTTCAAGGAATATTTCAACCCACAAAATCCACTTTGCCCTTCAAAAGCCACATTTTCCCTCAATAGTAAACATCAAAATAACAGCATAATTGAATGAAATGCAAAGGAATTATTTATGTAATGGAGACATCTTGTTCTCATAAATTATTGAATAAGAAATAGCTGACAACCTGTTGAATTTTCCTAGGGCTGTGCTGAATTTCTCTTTATCAACTTGATATATGATTTATGAAAGCAGAAGCATCAGGGTAAAAAATGATAAGAGAACCTGCCATGCATATTAATAAAGAACTTCAGTGAAACCAACATTTAAAAGTTATAAATTAGGTCAAACTATCCTCAGTTTTGTTGTTGAAATTCATTTTTTTTCAGTGTTTCAGACATAAAACTGCAGGATTTTTTTCCCCAAACTGGTACTAAAAAACCCTAATCCCCCAAAAAGGAGAACTGCTGAAAGCCAGCCTTTTTTCCTTTTGTTTAATGGTTCAAGACGCCAAAGGGTTAGACTGGCCTCCATGTGAAGGTTTCCCTTTCACTTCTATTTCTCCTCAATTTCATCTACAGAAATGCTGTCTGTAAGTTATCACAGTACTATCTTTGAGGCCAGAACAATGATCTGATAAAAAGTTCCAACCTAAGCAAAACCAAATGCAGCTCTCAGAATATATGAACATTGGGACACCAACATTTGGAACTGCTCAAAAAAATTTGAACCACTACAGTATTAGAAGAGTAGCGAGACCTTTAAAGTTTGACATATTTAATACTTGCAAACCCTCTGGCACTTTGGTTTTCAGAAGACTGTATTTCACTGCATATTTTACCAATAACCTTCCACGTGCTTGCTCTTCTGGCTTGGGAGGAAAGTCCCTGTACTAATGCACAACATAAAATACTTTTGTTCAAGAATTCATACCACAGTAACCAACAATCTTCATGATTTAAAAGCAAGTTCCAAAGAAATAAACAAAGCCTCTCAATTTTAGAAGAAACTTCAAATTTTATGAGTAGAACTTTGGGACCTCAGGCCAGGTAATTTCTGTTGGCAAAAATAAGTTGGAGGTGAGTGATACTGACTGCTCTTTTCAACTGTTATTTGTTCTGCTGGACATCTATCTGCTACTCTGTGTTCCTATGTATTACAGTAAGAGGAAATGCATGTTTCTAAAGAGAAGTAATATACAAGGGTGAATACAATCTGTGCTTTAAGGGTTGTAGAGGTGAGAAAATAAGAGAATAAGTGCCTCATCCTGTTGTTCCCCTTATAGTTGGAGCTGGGTGGCAATATTTTGGTGGCTGAAGCTTTGTTAGAGTGGACACAATCCCAGCATTGTGACGGCAGACTAGAGAGAAAAAAGGCTGATGAAGATGATGGATTTTCCAGGGGCTTTTATTTGAGAAAATTCCTATGATTAATAACAAAAGCTCACACCTTATCTTCTGCTATGAACAATCACTTTTTATTAGATGATAATAAAAAAGCAGAATATTTTTTCCCATCCAGGCATTTTCAAGAGGTAGCATTTGTTTCTTACAGCTTTGAACTTTGCTGCTCACTGTGATACAATCTATCAGCAGATTTCAAAAACCACATGGTGTCCAAAGAAAATGTAGGGGCTCAGGAGGATGCAGCTTATTGTCTTGTATCTCTCAAACAGAGCACCTGGGAGAACAGAAAAGGTATTGATGCAGAATGGCACCAGAGAGCTCATTTTTGCCTGTCAAGAAAGGCAATAATCCCCTGGACATGAACCTGTATAAAAGGGGGCTTTTATTACTGGTACTTTAGTATTTCTTAGAGGTGCTTGATCTGGACTCCTGTCATGTAAAAACCAAAGTTCTGTGAGCAAGTTACCCTCAGCAGAAGTTTTTTGACTCTTCAATTTTCTGTCTTTACAGACCTGATGACCTTTTAATAGTCATAAGTGGTCTGAGGAACCTTAAGGGGAAAACAAGAATATATGGCTCTAGTTGTTGCTGAAATGTCTTACTTTGAATTTTTTTTTTTTTTCTACATGTGGTATCTTGCTGAGCTTTTAATGCTTCTGAATGGTCTGTCTGCAAGAAATAAAATGAATGGTCAAGGCATGATTCACTATCATTTTTCTGAACAAAATTTTGGGATACCTTTTCTAAGTAGAGAAACAAAAAACAAATAAAATATTTGCACGTGCGACTTACAACCTTACATTGGATTTACCACTGAATAATTTTGCAAAGGGGTGATAGAGTAAACTCTGGGGCATTTCAAACTAAATAACTAATTGCCCTTGTTGCACAAGCATTCCTGTACTGTGCATAAAAGTATACAGCTTGGATCAAAGGACTCAAGACACTTTTTTTTCATGACTATATTACATTATAACTGTATTACTACATTGTAACTGTATTAGTTTCTAATCAGCAAATGAAAAAAGTAAATACTTAAAGCTTTGAATACAGGTATTTTTATAACACAAGATAAACAATCAACTGAATGAATCAAAGTCCTACATGCAATGCAGCAGCAGTGGGCTGAAGAGAAATAAGATTCTTCTGCATCAGCCAAGGGGAATCCTCACTTTCCTGTGCCCTGTGTTGCTGTCTGTGTGAGAGTGTGTAACACTGCCAGATATCTAGAATATCTAACGAACTTTAGGGATGTGCGGAACAGACCTCTTTACTGAGTGATAAGCGCAGCATTGCTGAGGAAATAGCTTCATTTAATGGTAGCTTTTCATCTGCAGCAAAGAGAACAAATGGAGGCATTGTAAAGTCTGACAGACAGAAAGCACAGAAGCAATGAAAAAATTATGTGTATGAGAAATTTATCAAGAAAGGATAATGTCGGTAGCTGCCTTTGGTTCTTAACAAAAAAACCCACTGATGTGCAAACTGAAAAAAAAATTAAAAATTGGTGAGGTTGGTGTATTTTGTTTCTGACCTTCTGCCTATTTGTGGAAACTAAACTAAGGAGAGGCATGAGATAATAGGAACTTCTAATGCTAAACTGAGCAAAATCTGGGCCAGGTCTCAAACAAAAAATTTAAAAAATGAATTTCTGTGCCTCAGACAGTCAGACTGATTGCTGAACAGGAGTAAAATGGGACCCTGAAGGGAAAAATGGAGCTGCTCAATAACTTACTATTTCAGTCTGAAGCTTATAGAAGGTAAATAGCATCCTGACATTGAGGTCATAACAGGGGACAAAAATGCTACAAGGCATCAAGGAAGGCATGCTAAATCAGAGTTCACAAATTAGCAAGGAGCTGCGTGGAACTGTGGTTTTCAAGATAAGTCAAAGCAATGTCAACATTTGAAAAACAGGCTGCACTATCTCACCTTGGAATTTGCAGAAAATCTTGTGAAGAAGGAAGCTCTTTTGAGGAGGTCTCAGCAACTGTAAAAATGTTTGGCATCTTCTCGGGAAGTAGGATGGGCCTGACAGAACCCAGAACAACAAGAGAAGAATTAATGCCTTAAATTTACACACCCTGAATGCTGACTTGGAAAATAAATGAGCATCTGTGTAGGCCAGATTCTTTGGAGTTCAGAGTAACAAGCAGAATTACCTGAAGCCTTTGATAATTTTGATAAAAGAGATACTCAGCCCTCTGCTCTTCTCCAGGTTCATGCTGTTCTCCAGAATGAAGGTCCTACTTGACCTAGATCAAAGGATTTTTGGTTTTATGGATCCAAATGGACATCTTGAGGGATGTAGCTGAGCTACTGTAGTTTTCCTAAAGAAAAATTATGCTCTTTATTTTGGTGACAAATTCCTTACTTTCTTGAGTTTTTATCACCTAAAAATGTAATAAAATAATAGTAAGTATAGCATCTAGTCAAAAACAAGGTTTTTCTGTGCTACAGTGATGAATGGAAATACCTGCACAGCATTCACGGTTGCTGAGCTAAGCTCAGCATCAGGAGTGATCTAATCATTGATTAAAAAGGTAGATTAATGGATAGATTAAAAGAATGTTTTATTTGGTGACTTGTGCTATGGACCCAGTGGAAAAATACCCATCAGTTCATTATTTCATGATTTTCTATAACTCTTGCCTGTGATAATTTAATTCTCTCCTGTGAATGAAAAAAGAGCAATAAAATTTCCCTAATATACATATTTACATTGTCAACGCTATGTTTAATTTTGCATAGAAAATTTGTATATTACGCTGACTCCTAAAGAGAGATGTTCACGAAATGCAGTAAGTATATAAAAGATAAACCATTTGCAGAATAATTTTTACTGTATTAGAAAGAAATGGTTACAGGCACTTTTCTAGTCCTTTATAGTTGCTTTGTTTAATTGTAAGTCAGAGCTGGTATTAAATATAGCAAGATAGTGCAGTGAAACTATAGCATGTTGGTTTTTAATTAATATTCTTATAAAATATGAATTAGCATGGTTAGAAACTTACTTGAAATCTAATTAACTTGCCATAGCTATCTTGTTAGGTGCCTGCAATACTAAAATATTTTTACAAGGTTAACATATTAATAATATTATGATTATGCATTTCTGTTCATTTAATTATATTGCAAAACTTATTTTGTCCTTAGATAAGCATTAAGTATCAATTCAAAGAGCTATCCTTTAGCAAATCATTAGATTCCTGACATACAAAATGTGATTTAATTATAAATTCATCATGAAATACTTTTATACTTAATGTTGCTTTTTTATTTTATTTTATTTATTTTACATAGAGACACTTAAATACCTTTTAGATGTTTTTAAAGAAGGGGCAAATTGTTGAGGGGGAAGGAGGGAAAACTAAGAAATTTGCTGATCTAGTTCCACATTTTGTGATAATCAAATCTGCAGCTACAGGTGGGGTGAATCTCTCATTATAAGAGAGACTCGTATTCTAAAAAAGCACAGGCAGTATATAGTGTGTCTTGTTCCTGGAAATCTTTTCCTGTAGACTTTGTAGGAATCAATGAGTATAATTGTACTGTACTTGTCAGACAACTAAAATGTTTTTTAAGACATGAAACCTTCTTAAGTGAACATCTGGGGCCTTCGTGTGAGACATGTGACTCTAAAATAGTCAAGTATCATATCTATGACCTCCATAATGAAATTATCTTAAGGAGTTAAGTTAAATGAGCAAGAGTTGTGTAATGAAGTGATTGTTACTTCCTCCTCCTCCCACTGTGAGACTGATTACAAGGAGTATTTTGCTGTCTCACTGAAATTTAACAGAGGTTGTATAGCTACAAGATTAGAAATGGTAGACCACATCAACCAAAATTTGACATTTTCTTGGAATTCCAGTTGTAGAACTATTGTTGTACTAGGAGAGATGCCTCACAGTAGAGGTGATCCTCACATTTTTGTGATTAGTTTTTTCAGGGGCACCCTGAATATTACTGCAAACAAAAGTCGGGTCTAGAAATTATATTCCACAGTCACTAACTGTATTCAATTAACAAGAAAAAAACCTAGAAGATTTCATCTTTTGTGTGTTAACAAAGCTGTGCTTGTTTTTCCTCAAAAAATGTTCTATTATTTTGTAATAGATGAACATGGTCCTCTGACTTACATACTTGCTTGGATTTCAGTGCAGCTATCCCAATTCAAATCATGGATCATTCATTACTAATTTTTCAGATCTTTGTTCCCTATCATATTTTTGCCCCCAATCATACCTACAAAATTTACACTTCCAAATGTATTCTCAGCACGTGTTAATTTATGACTATGTATATATAAAAGAAATAAATGAATGAACAGGAATATTGTTCCATAATTTTATTTGTTCCATGCTTACACTTTTAGGTTTTCAGTAAGAAAACATTGAGATTTTTCTAATGAAAGACGTTTTTATGACAATTTTTCATTTTTTTAATGAAAGATATTATTATGTAAATGGTCCCAAAGTAACTGTTAAATAAAAATAATCAGCTAAAGCTTTTTCATTAGAATGGATACATTTTCTGAAATTTCTCATGATGGTTATTTTCTACTTTCAGTAGAAATCTCAAGTATTTCTGTATCTTCCCAGAAAAACTTATAAACACATAAACAATAGCATTATTCTCAAATTTTATTTTAGGGGCCTGCCTGCACAGAAAATTGTTGCAGCTATGTGCTTTTATATAAGTAACTGTGGGTTGTGAGAAACAAAATAAAAGTAAGTTCATAAACTATAAATCTTCAGTATTACTGCATAGTAAAATTGCTGTACATAATTCTTGTGCAGTTTATCCAGAAAATCTGATTAAGCTATGCTGCAAAATGAAATTGCTGCTGCCTAAAAATTTATGGGATTATATGGGCACACATGACCTAAATTCCTCTGTAGTACTGATTTCCACACAGAAATAAATGGATGCTGGTAGACTCTGCCATGGTTCTGTGCAGACAAGTCACATGAGTTAATGTTTCAGTTAATATTTGTGTTCACTGTCATGCTTGACATATGAGTACAAGCACTAATTTCACTAGGAGAAAGGCTTGACTGTTTGAAAAGTAGGCTTGGCCCTAAACAAACTAAATTTTAATGTAGGCCATGGATGAAGGGCTGTACAACAGTCATAACTGATGACCAGACACTCCCTAACTTCCCAACACCATGTTTTGGCATTTCAATACAGTAGCGACATGCTGGTCATATCCATGACTCTAGGAATATTATTTTGGTAGAGACAGAAGGATCTTTTCTCCTACAAAAAGACTGTCAACTCTAACGGTTTCTTGTTCTGCTATTCAGAATGAGGGAACAGAAAGGAGACATCCCCCAGTAAGCAGAACACACTGATGAGTCACACACAACCAGCATGAGAATTCATGCTTTCCTTCCATACTGGCAAATAAAAGTCATAAAGAAGATGACTAAGTAAATGAACAGGGCAGATAGAAGCAGGCCAAAATACAGAAAATCTTAGTCCAAGACAATCTTAATTCAGTCCCAAAAGTGCAGTTTACTTCACATGATTGACTCTTACCAATCAAGATTTCACTATTTCAACAGGTTTTTCACTTAAAAAATGAAGGCATGGAGTGGAGGAGGCTCAGAGTATGAGAGAACATATGGAGGCTTCAATAGAGAATCAAGTCAGGATGTTTAAATTACGCTGTGTACTTAGGGAGCCAAAAGGTGGCTTAGATTTCTGTTTAGATCAGCAAAATACAATTTCCTCTGTCTTTATTTAATTTACCCATCTGTTGACAGTTGATCTTTGAATTTTTACCTCAGGTGAGCATAACTAACTCGACATGTTGCAATCTCAGTGTGTGCTCTGAGCTGGATTTGCATGTTTCATTGCAATTCCTGTATGATAGCAATTAAATAAATAAAACTTGTAGATGCACAGATATGTTCCCAGTCCATAAATGAGCTAGGATTCCATTAAATATAAGCAGTCTGTAAAGTTATTTTTCAAATATCCACTCATATCTGTTGCTCTTTAGAACTAAACTTGCTGCTAACTAAAGAATTTTTAAAATGCATTTAGTTTTTCTTAGGTAAGCCTAAGAAATTTGGTCCTCGTTACATGCAAAGAATGAATATTTCCATCCTAAAGAATAAATGGTGACAATGCCTCCTTTGAGCATAAATTTTCTAGTGATAATACTAAGGACATTTCGTTTTTTTCTTCCTTAATTAAGAGCTAACATTTTTAAGTGATATGAAATTTACTTTCCCACATTTCTTTAGTCAGTTTTATGTTTGACTCATAGTACATGTCATGTTTCTCAGTCTTCTATTTCTTCTTCTTTTTTAAATCCACAAACCAAAATAGACATCTTTATTTTATTATTTCTCTGGAGAGT
Source organism: Phainopepla nitens (assembly GCA_013400175.1). NCBI lineage: Eukaryota > Metazoa > Chordata > Aves > Passeriformes > Bombycillidae > Phainopepla > Phainopepla nitens. Next base: position 21,400 of record VXBQ01005832.1, read on the forward strand.
ATTAGGTGATCAGAGAACTTCAGAAAGTGCTTGCATTTACGATAAGCAGATTTTCAGCATTTTTTTTCTTTTCAAAAGGGAAAGAAAGAAAATAATAAGTAGATGTGACCTCTCCAACAATCAAAATGCCACTGGATTTAAGAAGGCAAAATGCAGTTGCTTTGTGAACAGTTTTCATATGTTCCCCTTTTGTTCCAAACTGATTGCATGCTGCTTTTGGAGTATGATCTTAAAACGAAATTTATAAATTAAAGAAAAAAAAAATCCATATCTCTGGTCCACTTAACTCTAAAAATAAGAGAAGAAAGTTATTAATTAGTAAATTGTCCTCCATTTGTTCAAGAAAGTTATTCTTTACAAGCTGCCTAACCTAAGGATAGAAGCACACATCCTGCTTGTTTGGAGTGAAGGGGTAAAATTCTTACCTTAAAATTGTTGTGGGCTTACATAGATTTTCAGTGTAAGCTAAAATCTATCCTTCCTGTGCTGATGGGTAGCATTTGTACATGAAACCCGTTTAATTCCATTAAGGCTGATGCTGAATGTAACTGGTCACAGTTAGGTGCACGGCAGTGTGTATGATGATCCATAAGACAGCCTGCCTGTCTCTCTGGAACTTGTCTCCTACTTTTAATTCTTGCACATTCTCAAAATATCTACCCTTAGGAATTATAACTGTCAAAATCAATGAGTAAAAAATGCCACGAAGACTATGCGTAGGTACTGGTCCTTTTGTGTGAGCAATAATCTTGTAATTGTTTATTAAGCAATTGCTGTGCAGAAAGCTGTTAATCTGAAAAGGAATTCTAAAAGGAAAAAATTGTTAAGGAAGGCTGGTACTTTAGAAGACATGTTAATCACATAAACACAACATGTTACAGCACAGGAAAAGATTGAGAAATACAATAACTGTGCTTGTTTCAGCTGCAAATTCTTCACTGACCTCTGCACAAGATGGGAGCAAACAGTAGAAATCAGATCACATTGTTGAGAGGATTGTAAAGGCATATTTCAAGCTGGTAGAGGCAAGATCAAAAAGGCAAAATTCAGAAATAGAAGCATTTATCAAGCCAGGAATAACAAGGATTGCTTTAGAAGTGCATTAGCAGTATAAGGTAAGAAGTCTGAAGCATGTTGGCCTACTTCCTGTGTGAAACAAAGCAGCTAATTGCAGGTGATACTGAAAACACAAAATGTCACAGTCTTTTTTGAGAAAATCTTCCCTAAAAAGGTCAGTTTATGACTAGAGGATTAGTGCAGCTGGTAGTAGAGGAAAACGAGCAAGATCTTCAGTAGAACAGGGAAGACAAATTTAGAGATTATTGGGATAGTTAGGTGTTTGTCAAATCTCATCCCTTCCCACTGAGAAAAAGAACTTGGTGCTGCTCCTGGATGGCTCCCAGTCAGCCCTGCTCCCCATTGTAGAACGACTGGAATATGAGAACTGCTGGAGGAAGAATGAACTTCAAACAAACAAACAAACAAACCTAATCAAACAAACAAATGCAAAATCCAAATGTTGTTTCAAATAAAGAACAAAAATATTTTCCTTTAGCATGGAAAGCAGAGTAGCATGAGAATTTCAGGTTAGTCACATTTTAATTATTTTTTTAGAAAAAACCTGAAGCAAAGAGTGACTGCCTGTGAACTTGGAAAATAAAAAATTGAAAAATAAGAACTAGGTTGGATTTTTCATGAATAATCATATAAATAATAGACTTTTTCATCAAGTCTTGCTGATGGGAAACAAGTAGGAGATTTCCTGGGGATTCTTACCATCAGTAGGGCTTTGATACCACCTTGACAAGCCAGGGCAACAGTTTTACAGCCCAGACGGCAAAGCCTCCGAAATTTGTGCAACACAGGTTAGACAATCATATGCAAGAAGTAATCTATCAATTCTCTATGAGACTAAAAGAAAGTTTTTAGGTCAGGCTCTGCAGAATCAAACTGCATCTACTTCTATCTAATACTTTCACTAATGAAGTGTATGATGTAACAGAAAATGGTCTTGTTAAATTTTTAAATTTCAAAACATCAGACCAGGACAATAAACCCATTGGAGGACAAGATTAGAATGCCAAAGGACAATTCTTGATATACTTAAGAAATAGTCTGAAAATCAATCAGTGTAACGTTAAAATCAGTTACACAATAAAGGACATGGGAACAACCAGTTAGAGATCATTTCCGAAAATCATATGGATTTAGGAGAGAGCACAAGCTGAATAAAGAAGGTATTGATCTTATAAAGAAGAGGTTTATTTACAAAAAAAACCCCAAATCTTAGGTTTTAATTTTGCTTTGGGAAGGCTTCAGTTAGAGAGGCACGCAATTTTGGGGAATTCTCTCCCAAAAAAGATGTTCACTGGTTAGGACAAGACTGCCAGAGACCAATAAGAATGCTCTGATATGAAAGAGATCATAGCTAGATAAAGTACCCCTTTAATTTATTTGAAAGATGTCAAGAATGAAGAAGAGAAGGATGATTTTTTTAAAATGTATAAAGAGCTACTACAAAGGAGAAGGCAACATCTGCTTTCAACAGCACTTGTGAACAGAACAAGAAATCATGGATTTAAAGTGTAACATAAAGCACAAATCTAGACAGTAGAAAACATCACTGCAATGGGGTAATGAGGAGCTGGTATGGATCGATGGAGGACTTGAGGAGTTTCATTGTTGAAATTCTTTTAAGAGCTAGTTAGACAGTTCTTAAAATGACCCAGATACTGGATGTCCTATCAGCAAATGAACTGGTGGTTACCTTGAGCTTGGTTTGTATTCCTCTGTGATTTCACCACAAGAACATTCCATATTTCACATTCACACCTGCTGGTACAAGGTACAAGGAAAACCAAAGCTTCAAAAGCTTTTTGTCTAGACTCAAAGCAGTACTGGATATAAACCAAAGACTTATTCTTAGCTGTTGTCCTAAAAACGTTCATTGTAATTACAGCTTTTCTCAGTGAGAACAGCAAAATAATCTAGGACTTGTTAGGTCAGCTAGGACTCAGGTGACTAAGTTATTATATCTCCACACTACACAACGGTAGGAATTATCAAAGCCCATATGTGTGTATATTCATACATTATATACAAATTGATATCTACATACTTATATGTGTGTGTATAGACATCCTATATGTACAATAATATATTTTGTGTGTGTATGGTTATATCATAGATGTATTGTATATATAGCAAGGCAGACATACATATAAGTACAGTCAGCATTGTCCAAAATAAAATTCAGAGCAATTAAATTATCTTCAATGATTATAAAGGTGACATAAAGAGCAACAGTGTTTTAAACCCACTACCCTTCCCCCATTTATCAGCAAAATTATCTGCTAGCAGGGAAAATATGAACAGTTTATAATCCAACTTGTCATTTGAGCATTTTTTATTAATAGTGGAATAAACCTTTTTAGCATTCAGTAATGGTTTTATGACAGATGTGGTAGGTCTTTCCTTTTTAATAAGCAAATTCGATGGGAAATCACAGGTTCCTGTGCCATATGTGAATTAACTATACAAAAATTCAAAGATAAATTCACTCTGAGGCCTGTCAAAATTGCAAATGACGGTAGTTATTTTGCTTCTTCAAAAGAGGAACCCTAGTTTTACAATAAAATTAATTTTTATCACTTAGCAAGCATTTTAGTATATTCATTATTGTTATAGCAAGTATAAAGCCTCTCTTTTTTCATATTCAATACATAATACTCATATTTAGTAAGACTAGTGCATTTGTCTTTGTAATCAGCATCTACATGTCTGTGAAACTCAACTTTCCAACTACTTAAAATTTTCTGAGCTTCCTTTTCTGATCACGCACTTTCATGATAGTTGACTCGCTGATCTACCTGTCATTGAAGAATTCAGACTTAATGCGTGCACAGAAAACTTAACTCATTTGTTTTGTTATAGAACTGCGTTGTCCAAAAAAATCTCTTTTTGCAGTCAAACATACTAGACAAGGACACTGATACATTATTTAAACATTTTAAACCAACAAGGAAATAATGGTTAGCCTGGGAAACAAGGAGGAATGCACATTCTTTTTGTGTAGCTTAGGAGAGTTATCCGTTGATTCTGTGTGGTTTATATGGAAACACATCCAAAATCAAACAAAAAGTTGCAATTTACAATTTTTGCCAAAAAGAATAATGAGTGATCAAACATTAATTTTCCATGTTATTGAATGTTTTCTCAGACATAAAGATCAGAAACAGAAACATTTGGAAAAATGTTGGAAAGTTGCATTCTAAGTCAGCTAAAGATTGTTCATATCACTGTATTTCCTACGTAATTTAGTGTTACAGATTCAGCCATACCCTCTAACCAGCATAAACAAGCTCTTAAACCAGGAGGGAAACAACATTTTTTCATGGAAGATATGGTCAAGGAAAAGATCACTATAGAAGGGAAAGAGGACTCGATGCAACACAGAAGGGAATGTTTATGTTGATAAACAAATTCAGACTAAATCAAAATTAAATTCAGTTTTTCAAATAAATATTTAAAGTATTAAAATGCCACTGAAGTCTACATAGTGTTAGAAAATTTCCATCCATAAATTTATTAGCAAGATTCCTGAGGAAAATTTTAATTTCATAATAATTGAATTATATTTTGGAAAAAATATTCCAATTAATTGTTCAATAATTTTGAAGGTAAAAAATAATGAATTCAGTGCCTAATTTTGACATAAAATTGTCGTAACAATAAAAGTGAGATTATGAATGAATTGAACTCTCAAATCCAACATCTATGGTTCAAGATAATTAAAATTCAACTGAGAACTGGTCACTGATCAAAGTGTAGGCTATTTAAAATTATCAGAGAATTGGATAATTAACCAGCAATGGAAAATAGTAAACCAGCTCTACTGAGCCAATCAGAGCCACTGATTGCAAAGGAGTTGATCCTGACTCACTCTGCTACAAATGAGAGGGAGAGGAAATGCTTCTTTCCAAACAAATCTTGTTGCTGTAGAGGAATTGTGAAGGGAATTGCTCCTGTTTTTCACTAAACTCAGGGCTGAAGTCTCCCCTGAGATTTAGTTGGCAATTGCCTAGTTATGCCAGCTACACCATAGTTGGTCACCTGCTTGGCAGTTATCAACATCTACATGCACAAATAAATGGTCGGTGAGGAGGTAAAGCTGACCCAGGAATTTTACAAATAAAGAGATGATCTGAGGCATGCTGACATTCTTCATTTTTAGTGGCTTGTGATATGGTATGAAAAGCAGTCACATCCCTCTGTAAACTAGGCCACTGTTTTGAGTCAGCAGTCTTCAGTCGAGTTTTATATCTGTTTCTAGCTAGAAATAAAATTTCAAATGGCAATTTTACAGGTGAAGTTTTGCAAGTGAACTGATAAGACTTATATGTTTTCAGTGAAATAATCAGAATAGTTAACATAAAAATGACACAGAAAATCTCCTTTGAAGGAAATTAGTTGTGAGAGAGAAATACAGTAAAAATTACTAAACTGGGTTTATTAAAAGTAAAAGAGAACCCTGTTGACTTCATTTTCTGCTTGAAATATGAATAGGTTGTCTTCACTGAGCAAGCCATAAACCTACATCTTGACCATTTCTTAGACAGTAAATTGCTATTTCCCTCCACAAAATATGAAGGGGAAATAAAACAGATCTTTTGTATTTATCTTTTGCAGTGAGTTATCTGACAAATTCAATTTTGAAAATATAAACTGTACAAAAATAAGAGGGGACAATAGAGGTTTCAGACAACCTTTAAGGGAGAAACAGCATTTGTACGTGTGTGCTTGTGTGTGTGCACTTGTCCCTGTGTCTGTTCAGGTAAATGTAAAAGAGAAACTTCAAAAGTTTAAGGACAGACAAACTGTCTGAAAAAGTATGTCTGCCATCTGTGCATGGAGACCTGCGCAACACCTTTGATGGAAAACCAATTGAAACTCACAAATGTGGAGCATGCTTTGGCCCCAGAGCAATTCTAAGCTGATACATTTACTGCTCGGAACAGCTATTAATTTCCATCTCTAAAGCTGAATCCTTCTGTGTTAAAACCAAACAACTGTGATTAGATTATGTAGTAATGTCATTACCTGATGAAGATTGGAAAGTGGAAAATAAATTTACCAATAGAACTGAGAGCATTAGAGGCAGAAATTAATTATCCAAGTTGTAATTTGACTAGGACATGAGGACCCAAATGGTATTAACTCATTAACTACACTAAACAGTTAAAACATACTTCTCATTTAAAGGCTTCCATTTCTAGAAAAGCCAAGGTTTCAAAAGCTTGATAGAGAATTTATTTCTTATTTTACCAGAGAGACAAGAGCCATATGCTGAATCAGCAAAGTAATCCTGAAAGTAAATCCCATAAGATAGTTGTGTCACCAGGCTGAACCTGCCTCAAGACAGCTTGCCTTTTGAATCTAGTGGAAAGGTTTAATTCCACAGCAGGACTTATTCCTGTCTCTTATTTTCTTTTTGGATCCTTTATTTTGTCACAACATACGGGGTCATTCAGCTCCTCAGTAAAATGTGGGTCAGAAGTTGGTATTCTTAACTTTTATTATGAAGGAAAACAGCTCCAGCTTTTTGAAAATGGACCTTTCTGACTTTTGAAAACTTCAGTACAGTGGGAGATAAACTGAGATTATTAAATTGATCCTCTCTACTGTAAAACTCCTTTTTGTACAAGATATGTTGAGCTGATCATATCACCCCTAAAATATTTTAAGATCTAGTAAGACAAATGTCTTCACATCTTGTGATAACTGCCAGGCAAGCTGAAAGAACTACACTAAAATGGTGTGAGAGATGAGATCTAGCAGAATAAATCAATATATACGGACGAGCTTTCAACAATTAGACATTTGTAAGTTCAACATTATTTTTATTTCAGCTCTTCTCCAGACATGGGAGACTGAAATTTTCTCACCTTCTACAGAACCACAGAACCACAGTACAGCTGTCACTGATAGGAAGTGCTGAGTATTGTCTAGTCCAAGACTTCCTCCATGGAGGGTAAGTCTTCCTAGCTCCAGACTTCCCCTGGTGGCCGGGGCCTGGGATTCCTGAGGGCCAGTCTCAGTGGCCAAGTTTCAGGCAAAGAAGACATTAAGTACCTCTCCCCTGTACTATGAGACCAGTTCAGCAGCAGGCACACTTTTCCCCTTGTTTTCCTTCTGCTGTTGATGTAAAAGCCCCTCTGGTAGCCCTACATGTTCCTTATCACACTCAGCTGGACTTTGGGTTTGCTGACCCCACCACTGAGAGCATGAAAGCCAATTTCCTTGTCTAGATGATTGTAGGATCTGATCTTGTGACATCAGCTAGATTGATATCTATTAACTTTCAGGTCCAGTCAGGTGCAGACAATCTTGAACTTTGTTATACAAACATAGTCTTGAACAGAGGCTATTAAGGAAAAAGAGAAAAGAGAACCTGTGGAAAATACCAAAAACACAAAAATACTACTCAGGCTGCTGCTACCAGAGGAATCGGAGGGTTACATGTCAGCTGCTCTTGATGGAGCCTGGCCCTCATCTGCTGTGGTAATGATGGTCTATTCACTTTCTCTATCTGTTCTTGGGATAGAACAATCACCACTGAGACTACTCAGAGCCTTGACATAGTCAAGCAAAGTTATTTGGCTGTTTCTGACGGTCTGCTACTGTGGGTAACTAATTTACAGGCAGTCAACGCTAGCTAAAAACAGGGACAAGCAACTAACAATGGAGATGAAATATGTGTGTGTGTGTGTGTGTGTGTGTAGATTTAAGTGCTTATAACACAGAAACTAGAAATTTGGATATCATCAGTGTCTTTTGATACCTACAAACAATCTGAGCATGCTCCAGTTGTCTGCATCAATGGCGAATTACACACTGAGCAAAGGACTGTGAAAAGAAGGCAAAAACTTGGGATTCACATTGCCTTTCAAGGGAGTGAATGGGGAGGGTCTTCTTCCAGCAGAGGGGAACACTGGTGCTCTTGCATATGGCACAAGTTCCTTGTCTCAGCCTTACCTGTAAAGGAAAATCAATAAGTATACATTTAATTATGCTCTGATCTACTTCATACATACTGGCATACAGGTATGATATATCATATATACACAACCTGTGGGTCAAGTTGCCATAGGACTTTGAGCCTGAATTTATTTTTAAGGTTTTCACATTACAAACCAAATCCAAAGATATTAAGGTTCTTTTCATTTATGTGAAACTGTAAGTGCATGCTTTCAGGGGGAAAAATGTTCAATCACATCTCAAATGAGCTAATTTAATTTCTGGCTTTATTTCCCAAGCTGGTAGTTTTCTGCAGAAATTCAGTTCTTGATTAATATGCATCATTAATCATTTAAAGAAAAAGTGGACCCTATAAATTCAAAGAACAAATAATGCCACTTGACTGCTAATTCGGCTAGGTAATTAGAAGATTTCAGACACGCCGGTTGACAGACTATGATTATTAAAAATTAATAAGCTTTGCTTGTAGGGTTAGTCAATAATAAATTCTACTATGTTCTTCTTCCTTTGGTCTTGTGTATGTACGTATATGTATGTATATATATATACATATATATATATATATATGTATATACACTTAAATTCAGATAAAGGTAATCTTAGTACAAGACAAGGCTTGGGTCTTAAAATTAGGGCTTGAAAAAGGTGAGACATTTAAAAAACAAGACAATGTCAGTGCACCTGTGGCTCTTCTACTGATCAGTGAACACTTTTGCACTGGATCTTTTGCTCTGAGAAATCTTATTCAAAAAGTGTGCCCATAAGTTCTGTTCAGTCCTTATGCAGACATTCTGGACAATGACTGGGCAATGTCACCAAATAAGCACTATGTGAAATGAAAAGTACAGAAATATGAAGATTTTGAGACAGCTGAACAGCTGAAACATGTCATAATCTGACACATCTAAATCAAATACATTTGCTGTAGAAGCATATTTCTCCATGATCAAGTCACTCATATTTAATTTCATCCTTTAATGATAATAATTATGATAGATTTAGTGCACCACAAGAGCTCAGTTATGTTGTAAGTCCTAAGTTCAGAGGGGCAGATCAATGAATTAATTGTACACCACTCAGTATGTAGAGATGACTCAAACGGGAATATCAACAGCTGAAAATATTAAGGAAAGTTAGGATAGAATTTCCAGACTTAATGAAGGTTAGTTTCTAGACATTGTTTCTTGAATGAGATGTCTTTGAATTAAACAGATTGCTCATCGAGCTCAATCCATTGTAATTAGAAAGTACCAAAAGTCCCTCACCTCATACAGAAAAACCACCTATTTGTGCTACAGTTTTTAATAATATATAAAGAACCAAAGTTAACGCAGAGGTCACTAGTAGCTATGCCTGTACCTTCATACACTTTTATCTATCACTCCCTCAACTGCTCACTTGCAGCTCTGGTAATTGGGACATAAATCTGGAGAGTAGTAAGAGTAGAGTAAAATGTAACAAAATGGTGTGTTCACTTGTTGGACTATATCTCAGCACTGTATTTATCTGTTGTCTGCTGACAGATGTGTTCTCAGGCAAGATCAAAAATAGCAAGCACAATAAAGTCTGATTTTTAAAAACTTTTTGTACTCTATTTGTGATATTTAAGTAATTTTATTTTCTTTTTCAAAAATGGGGTTTGAATACAATGACATGTTTCCCTAAGATTCTTTTCTTTTTGTCAGCAAGGAAAACTTGCAGTGCCAAAACAGATACTGTAAGAGACAGAATGAGGGGTTTTTTATAGATGATGCTAAAACTTAATCTTTTAGCCTCTAGTTAGAATTTACCAGAAATGTTAGACTGGGGATGGGGAGCTCATTAACCGTCTTTACCTGTTTCCTTGTGAGGAAAATGGAGTTGACAATATTTTGCCTGGGATCAATGAAACATACACCTAAGAAAATAGGCAGAGCACTTTATTCTCTAGCTAACAGACATTAATATGAAATGTAGTAGCAAGACTACTGGTCTTGGAGATATGTGAGGTTTGTTGCTGCTAAAAAGCAACTTCCTAGTCTGTCCTTTCTGCAGAAGAACTGACCAGTGGTTCTGAACAAGACTGTCAGCTTCCAAAACCTTGAAATCTGTTCACTTGCTATGAACCAGGAGATTATGACAAATCTACAATCCCAACTAAGATTCATATACTGTGAGGCAGGGAGGGAACTTGGTCTCAGATTACTCAATACCACGTAATTACGGCTGTTACTGTTCTGTTCACAGGATGCAAAACTGTTCAAGTTTGGCTCCAGTGCTGTGGAGAGATCTAAGCACAATATTACCACAGGAAAAATAACTGATTTCTTGTAGCTCCAAAGACTGGATTTAAGACAATTGTACATTTTGCCTGTGGGCACAAACTGCTGAAAATTCAACTCCTCTAGTTCTGTCAGCAAAAAACACACTTTGTTTTTCTGTTCTGCAAAGTCCTATACGCCCCAGGCTATCTAACACTGTAACAAGGTTTTTCTTAAAATGTTCTAAAAATGGTATTCTTTGGAAGATTGGAACATCAAACTAGTGAGCGAAGTAAATTTGGATTGAAGAGAGATGGGCCAGGAAACAAAAATAATACCCCTAAAACTAAAGAAAGTGAGAGGAATGAACATGACAATAGTGGCCATTCCTGAAATCCTTGCTCTACCTTTGTTTCCCCTGAAAATAAAAATTCCTGCCAGGATGAGTATTGAAAAGGATTTCAAGATTGGCCTCGAGATGAGAAAGTGAAGTTACACCTGTATGTGACTAAATGCTTTCTTTTAGGAAAAAAAAAAGGCCAGAAGAGACCCTCTTGAATAAACACTAGCATTTTGAAAAGGACTAAGCAGCCAAGAATTCCCTTTGAATTTGAAGTGTGTATTTCAGTGATGTGCCTGAACAGCTTTAGTGAAACTCACATTCATGTTGCCTAATAGTTTCATTGTCAAAGACTCCTGAAACTGACAAAGATGAAATCAAATAAATTCAACCAAGTCCATCACTTACGTGAATTTTTTGAAATTCAGAAGAGAAAAGACTGAGCAAATTTCTTCATCTTGTGAAATTTCATCCAATTTTTTAAAGATCTTGTGGGCTGAAGATTGCTGTTTCTATCTCTAACTTTAGCAGAAACACAAGGAAGTCACTTGTGCATGGCCTTTCATATGGAATTTCTCAAAGCTGGGATATGTACCTTGAAATGTCAATAAAGCCTTTGTTTGTTAGGTCTTGGTAAGATTCACAGTTTTGATCCAAAAAGTGAGTAGAAAAATGAACAGGAATCAATACAATTAATGTGCACTTCACTGAATTTGGCCTCTTAGGGAAAACAAATGCCTTTCTGCCAACAAAGTCCTACTGAAACACACATGGCAGATATATCAGGAAAGGCAAACTATGGAAACACTCTCCGTTTTCTTGGAAGAGGCAATAAAGAGACACGATATGCAATGTCTGGTGCTTCAGACTCACAAAAGTACTGGTAAGCCCACAAATATGGTTGTGGGATGTTTTTTCTTTTTTCCCCCAACAGATTATCTGCTTTTATGAAACTTATTACCTTTCCCTCTAAGCTTTGCTCTTTTTTGGGGTTTTTTTTGTACTTTTAAGAGTATATGACTTCCAGTAATCATCACTAATACTGGGATTTTCCCCAGTACCTGTCAGTCTTTTGAATACTCCATCACTTGCTAATCTAGCTAAAATGGACTCAGCTCTACAGGAGGTCAGGCCTCAAAAACTGGACCATTTTTTTACTTATTAAAACTCTGAAAGGAAGAAGAAAAGACTGACAGAAGTTCAAACTTCTTTTCAGAAAGATGCTTGGGGGTAATTCGAACAAAATACTCCCCCAGAGTCTTTTTCCTAGGTGATCAATGTTTGGGCTTAGTTGTTTGGTTTTTTTGCGTGGGATGTTTTATTTTGTAGTCTGTTAGTACTTTTTTTTTTTTTACCGGTGAATACCATGTTCAGGTGTATTTGATCTGAAGTAATATGTACCTTTCTTCCAATCTTAATTAAATTAAATGTTAGTACATGCAGGAGTGATGTCTCATTGACTGCAACAGGATCTTCAGCCAGAGTTGTCACATAATCCTGGCTGAGTCACCTCTCCTGAAAAGTCCATGGCTTGTTATTTAGTTATAGATTTTCTTTTCTTGTAAGGATGTCTCTAGTAGGGAGAAGACAGATTTGATTGCATTGTTAACCAGTTCTGTATCACTCTTTCAAAAAAAAAAAGAAATTGGAGCTGAATGACCTTTTGCAGGTATCTACAAAATCAGTCTTTCCCATCAATTTTCTTTTATTTGATCCTTAGGTTTGAAGATCTGATTCAACATATTTTGTTAAAAAAAAATCCTCACAAAGCATTTTTTCTTCTCTTGAACTGCTTTTCCTCACACTAGCCTTCCTGACAAAAATTTGATCTCTCTCCTTCTATTGGTCCTTCACCTCTGAAGGCTGATTTTTAATTAAAGAGTTAGTTTGGTTTGGATCATTTATTATTATTTGTTTAAATGTTATTGTTTGCACTTTGAATTGATTGCCCCTGTACAATCTGATCATTCGCTGTGGCATTGAGTGAATTTCTTCTGCTATTGCCTCAGGACATTGCTGCAAACAGTGTTGCATTTGATAAAGATTGTCATGATAAAATTTTACAACAAAGGAATAATTAATTTTTCTTAAAGCTCAATAGCGTCAAGATCAGATAATGCCTCCCTTTTTCCCATTTCCAATTCCTATTTGCTTAGAAAATATGTTTCTATTTATTTGGACTAAGATGAAAAGCACATTGTCATACAGACAACTGCAACACTCAAAAGAACAAATGTGCCTTTGTCACAAGGATTTCTTTGTAGCTACCCTTCTAGCAATTAACAACAGGCTTAAACCAAGTGGCACTATTTTAGTCCCAGCGCAATTTTCTTGTTTCTGCAAGAAATACCTTTTACTGTTCAGTTTAAAGTAAATTGACATTTCCAGCCATTCTTTGTTGTAAATTTCTTTCCTTTGATTTTTTTTACAAAGTTTTTTCATTGAGTTTTAGAAGCAAGAAATTTCTTTGTTTCTTTTGTACTACATCCAGTTTTGCTGATGCTATTGTTTCAATTCTACAGAACAGTAAAAAGAAGACAGAAATATTCCATTCTCAGCTGAATGAAGATGAGCAGTAACGTCCAGGAACAGAAACACTTGAGAATCAGTAGAGAACTTTGTTGTACTGAGACCAAAACAGCCAGTGACAATAACTTTCTACACCTCCAATGATTGTGTATGGTTCTTATTTCTGCAGTGTTCTTTTGAATCTTGGTGTGCATTGAAGCCCCCTCCTTGTGAGCTTTTAGCACATTGTGATGGGCTGTGGCTTATTCAGAACTTCCTCAGCTCATGAAATTATTTTGGATGAAAATCTGCTCTCTTCTGCCAAAAGCCTTCGATTCTGATATCAAATAGGACAAAACTTCCCTATCATTTTCTACATAGTCATTGCTGTTCCATTACCTAATGGATATTATCAAAAGAGCTGTAAAGCTTCTTGTTACCACAACAATATCACAGAAATATAGATTTTTCAGAGAGAAAAGAAATAGCAAGTGAGTCACTTCTTGGCCACACTATATTATGGTGTTTTGCACAACAGCTTATTTTCTGTTGCTTTATCTAGTCTGGTTTTAGGCATCAAGCATTGCTATTTCCCTGGGGAGATCATTCCACAGTCTATTACATTTCATTGTTAGCAAGATTTTGTCTTGTGTGCAGTTCAAATGTTCTTACACTGGATCATCCCAGATCCCTCCCTGCACCAAGTCAAACTTTAAAGTCAATGAATTCCAGGTCCCTTAGGGGATTTTTAATAACCTGTGGGGTTTGAGGGTTGGGAGTTTTTCCTTTTGCTTGTTTGTTTGGGGGGCATTTGTTTGTTTGTTTTGAGACAATGGAAGAAAGCAGAAATGACATTCAGTTTTAAACTTACATGTGCAAGTAGTTTTGAATAGTCACTGAATTACTAGGTCAAAATCCAGATATGGAAGAAGCAACTGTTACAAATTTTAGTTAATTCTTTACTTTTAGTTAGTGCTTTAGTTAGAGAGTCAGGTTTTAGTTTTGCTTTCTCAAATGTTGTTTAAATGTTTTCTTTTCTGAAATACTGGCCCTGCATTTTGCCTGAAGTTACTTTTTCTCACTTAGTGTGATCAATACAGCTTAGATATCTTCTCAATTTAGAGCACTTAATCACTTGTATACATTCACTAAGTCTGAATCTTCATCACAGGGATTTTTTAGGCTGTCCTATGTATTAATTTTGTGAACTGAAATCAGACAGTTTTGTCACCAGATCTGCCACAGACACATGCTCAGCATTTCCTGGAGCTTCCACATAGCACAGGACTTCACGGTGAGTCTTCACAGACCTTCTTCAGTTCCTTTGTGCCACTTGGGGCTGCAATTCACTTTCATCAATTCAGTTTCTTTTGCCACCTTGTCTTACAACTCCTTTGGTGGTCCCTTCTAAGGAATTTCCATTCCTTTTTTTCTAAAACTGAACAACTTTCATATCTTGGCTCTGGAAAGACTCTGTTTATCACTGAAACCTTTCATGATCTTGATGTTTGTTGTCTGACATACCATGGTAAATAACACACTACATGAGACTGCAGCATCTACAGACAATTTTAAAAGAGAACATGAAGGTCTGGAAAGGATTGAGCAAGGAATGATTTTCTCAGACAGTCTATAGATCTCTCTTAACCTGGCTGCTTGGATGAGGGGAGACAAGATTTTAGAATATCTGGATATCCAAAGGTTTGTCTGGCTCTTTTTAGCCAAAGGGCTCTCTATAATTGTGACAAAGGACGGTGACAATCGCCTTCAACTGGGATCTTTCCCTTGGGACTTTCTCTCACGTGCAAACCACCCAGATTGCTTGAGTTGTGTTTGTGTCGCAAGCTAGGCATGAGTTTTGCCGTATTTTAGTATCCTCTTTGGACACTCCAAGAAAACATTAAATGTGACTGAACACAGCTGATGTTACTTTCTTCAAAATATTTCTAAAATTGGATACAGTAGATGTTTATTTTAAGGCAGGTTTACGAATGCACAGTTCAGACTAAAAGCTCTAATCAACAAGAAATGAAATAATCGATATTTGAATCCCTCCTGTATATTACTTTTGACTGTCATATGTACACCTATACATGAGAATTAAGTCAAGTAATTCTCTTCCTGTCTTGCTTATTACAGCACTACATAGCAGCAAAGTGCAATGCTGCCTTATTTCTCCAGGGAGCATAAAGACGATTGATGAATGACTCCTTCAGCAGCTTTGCCCATGCTAAAACAAAGCCAGAAGAAGCAAGCCTGAATTCCTGCTGCCACCCCAGCCTCTGGGGAGTTGCTGGGGCCGGGGAGAAATCACTGCTGGGTGGTGGGTCATGGCCAGCCCTGATTGGGTGGACTGGACCAGCTAGTGCTGTTTCCTTTTGTATCCAAAATATTTCCAGGACGAGGCTGTACTTTTCAGGCACAGATAATTGCCTGAACCTTAGCTAATAGCCAGCAGCAGCTGAAATCACACTGCTATCTGGCAATTACCTCTACATGTGTTAAGTCTGTGAAGTCCAGCAGACTTTTGACCTTTTGTACCACTATGTTCTGGAGTAGTTTCTTTGTGAAGGCTGAGGAATAAAAAGTACAAAAAGGTAATACCTTTCCAATGCCCTGAAGTCACAATGAAAAGAAAGTGAAACCATTTTGAAAGTCATTAATGAAGTGATACAGTAATTAAAGTCTAATTAACCGAAGAGACAGTTGTTTCTTACTTTTGTGTGCAGATGTATAACTTTTGCTGTTGCTCCTAGTTAAAAACATTTCAGTAATGCCACCTCCATATCAATCCACATTTTATAAAATCTTATTATTGGCAAAAATTTGGGGGGCTCCTGAGGGAAAACAACAATTGGTGTCTGAGATAGTAAAACGGTTCAGAAGCAATCTGATAATACTAATTTCAGCATTTCAGAGCTAATTACAGCATTTAATAGTATTCAAAATTTTTGCCTATTAAATCATGCTCATACTTTCCAACTGTGATACAACTGCGTTTCTGGGGGGTGAGAGAGTTAGTCCTGTGTGAGCTCCTGCACCTGGCATTGGGAGTGAGACCTCCACACTGTAGTTTGGGATTGTAGTAGAGCTGCCCCTTTTCTAGACGTGATAATTTGCATCACAAGAAAACTCTGGTGAAATTTACAACAGTCCTTTGAAACGTCAAAAAATGTGAGTGGGAGATTGTTTTTTAGGCTGGAATGTCTCATACGAAACTTCCTACGACACAACTTCTGAAGAGGAAGACAAAACAAAGAAGCGAACAAAAAGATGATCTTTTATTCCTTCCAGAGCCTGTCAATTTGCTGACTTATTCCTCGTACAGTTATAAAGATAATGTGATTAGTATGAAGAACTGACATTCTGACTTCTTCTAAAACTGTGTAACAAATGAGAGATTCTCTTGCTTTTAGGAAATCTGCCTAACTCTGATGAAAACTGAGATTGGCCAAGCTATGATCAAAATATACCATACCAAAATTTGTGTCTCTGAAAGGATTTACTGCAAAAAGAATGAAAACTAATGACTTAATATTAGTTTATTTTCAAAACCCCTCACATATCACTTCGTGCTTAATCTTTTCTTTAATTACACATTTAAGATTTAGGGCAAGCTATTGAAAATCAATAAGGTTATAAATGTAGAATTGGTAATTACCGCATGACTTGTGCAATATCTTATTTGCATAATTCATTTACTGGCAACCTGCATTTTAATTAACCTAGAATGCGTGCTTCAGTGAAATTGTAATTTACTGTAATAAATTGAAAAAGTTGTCAAATCTTGCACTTAGTCATGCAACTGTGAATTTCATTGTCTATTCAGAAAGATTAAGAATTGTGTAATTAAGAAGATGAATTTAATTCAAGATTCCCAATGTGTTATATGAAACTGGTTTTTCCTGATAAATTGCATTTAAAACATGGTAATGATCAGAAACACTGACAAATTAATAAGTTTTGCTGACCATATTTTCCTCTACAGTAGTCTAGAGAAAGATGTCATAAAACAGAATTACAAGGAAAAAGTTGACAAAGAGATAGTCAATATAACACCTCCCCATATGCTCCAAGCTGACAATGAGAAGACAAACATAGGTAACAGAATCTTTCTGCTTTCTTTCTGCAGTCTTTCTGCTGGTTAAACTGTGAATATGAAATGTTTTCTTCCTTTTATTAGGTAAGCAAAAAGATTAATGCCAGCCTAGGAAGATAACTGTGTTAAACTCCCTATCAAGATTTTCCAAAACTCTGGAATGATTACATGGAGTTATTCAACAAAATTGCACTTAGCTCTTAAAGTAAGAAGTAACTTCAGTTTGATTTTTACTGACTTGCTTATGCTGTAGCAGTTTATATGTAAAATCAAAAGTGCAAAATTCCCTTTCTCAGCTGTCTCCTGCTGACAGTCATCCATATATTAATGAATTTCCCCCAAACATTAATTTGATACCAATGTCCATATTCTTGGAAAGGACTTCTTAATAGTTTTTCCCCCAAATTTGCATTATGATGTTGTTCCAAATACATTTTTAGTGTTCATCTGGATAACTGCATTATTGCTATCTGTGCTCCGACATCATCAGTTCTTTCTGAAAACCCATAAAAACACAATTGCTTTTAAAATGGCAGTCATGGTAGAAGTGTGTCATCACACTTATAGCATTCCAGAGCTTGTGAATATATTGACATATATATAGGTAAAGTTAACCTAAAGAAAGCGGTAGCTTTGTAACCCATAAGATAGGAGGTTTTTGTCACCAACACAAAAAAGGACGGAAAAATGCCATTTTATGTCATTGACAGGGGGTGGGGAAAGGGACTCTTTTCTCTCCCTTCTGGGAAGAAAGTTGTTTCTTTTTTCCAGTTAGCAAAAAGGTGGCTGTGGTTGGGTCAGTCAGGCTCTGCAATAAGCATTTTTGCATGAGGATAATTCTCTCTTTTTGTATACTTTTTAAACCAATATTGCTGTTGTCAGCGTTCATTTTCTTATCTCATTGCTGTTTCTAGAAAATTGTTCTCATCTCAAGCTATAATTTTCACACTTTTGTGTCTCCAGTTCTCAACTCCACCCCCAGAATAGGGAGGGGAAGTAAGGGGAACTAGTGAGCATTAGTTGGCTTGGGAGAGTCTTGTGGGGGGTAGGGGAAGGGGGCACTACATTTGGGATTGTCTCACCTAAACCATGACGCGATCCATTTCAACCAATTTCCAGTGTAGTGGGTGAGATTTAGTCAGAAGATATAATTTAGATTTTTCAAGGCACTTCTATGTCACTATATATGCCACAATATGTAATGCAATTTGTCTGCTGCACTCTTTATGCAGCATGCTGTCTGGCACCACAGCCCCTCTAGACAGAAGGTGCTGACAAATTAAAGAAGAAAGCAACAAGCATTGGGTCTTCTGTTTATATTGCTTTTCTCAGAAAAACAGGAGAGCCAATTCAACAGAGATTTGGTTGCCCTTGTGCAATCATAGCTCCTGACCTGAGGAGTAAACTGGAATTTCACAGCTTTCGCATCTCAATAAATTTAAATACAGCACAATCCTAAAAATAAAATTTTTCCAGAACATATCTTCTCATATTTTCTGTTCAGGAGCATGTCAATGTCATTGTTTTATAAGCAAACATGCTGCTAATGTCGTTTTGACCTAGCAAATTTGAGGTAGAACTTTTCAGAAATGGAAAAAAAATAAGTGTTTCCTTATTGGTTTTTCTTCCTATCATCAAGAAAATGTTGCTTGAAGCATCGGAGCTAAGAGAGTTCTTAATGTCAAGCTGGCTTACTACAGGACTGTATATTAGACTGGCACAGATTGTGCTGAGGGTGGGGGAGAATATTACATTTTTATGCAGCAAGCATCATAAAGTTCTATTTCCTTCTACCGTACCAGATTTTAACAAAACTCTATAGTGCATGAAAGTGTCATTAACTTCCTGTCTCCAGACTTAAATCCTTATGCTGCGAATGGAAATGCTAACTAAATTTATTTTCCCAATGAGATGCAGTGACTAAAATGCACTTGATGTATTTACTGACCTCAATATTAGTCTTGATTATCTGAGATGAAAAATAGAGACAAAAAATATATTGTTAGGTAATATTTTTGCTTTGGAAAAAATTCTCATATCTGTTCCAAGATTCAGGCTTCTGCAATGAAGTGTTCAGCAGTACCTGAACAAGGTAATTGAAAACTGCCTTTGATACCTCTGTGATTGCTGCTGCAAGTGGAAGGGTGGCACATGCTTGGCAAATCAACATAACTTAAAAATTAGAAAAGGGCTAATGTAGATCAAAACTGGGGCTCAGACACATGGCCACAATTGGTATCAACCAACAATTTAAACCCTCCATGGTGAGGCACAGTAATTGTGCATGAACTGCCCCCAGTCTCCTAAATGTTAAAAATCATATGGCTTAAATTCCTGCCCAGTGAAAAGATTAAGCTATGGCAGTACTTATACGTATATACAAAGCCCTCTGGGTTAATGAACGAAAGACTATGGCTCAGGGTATCATATTGTGACTGCACTGGAGGCTCCCATGTTGCACTTTCACATATTGTAAAAAAGAGCTTAAACATTTAGCCTGGATTTTTCAGCAATAGCTACAAAAGAAAATTGTGCTGTATAAGCACATAATCTGTTTTTCTAATGGGTCTCATGACATCTCTTGTAATGGAGATAGTAAATTCTCAGTACCAGTTCAGCCACTTCCACCTCTGAGAATCATGAAAGAGTACATACTCACATGAGAAGACCATCCATTTCTAGCAGTTCTGCAGAGATCCTTCAGATGACAACGTCTTCTGACAACATGGGCTGGATATGGATCATTGTAGTGATGAAGGGGGTGTCTCCAGTGCATTCTCTAACAATGTAGTTTCTCTTAACATATGATTTCATATCTGTATTTTAATTTGAGTGAAACTAGATTTCTTATTTCTTTTGAAGTTTTCTGCAGCAAGAACCACTTCTATTGTCTGTAACACCTCTTTCTTAACTTCTTCCTACTTATTTCTTAAAGGCTCAATATCTTTATTATATTTCTGTTCCTCACTTTCCTGTTACTTTACACTGATCAATCTGTAAAATGGAATTTCAGAAAAAGATGAACTCATTGTTCTTCGATTTTAAAACAGCACTCTGTTTGTAGAATTACTTTAATATCTACCTATATACATCTGTTACATTTTGGCTACACTCAGTAATTGCTGTATTGAAGCAATGGAAATTTCTATCTTAACTGACCATGCTTTTAGTAAAAGAAACTTAAATATATGAACATAAAGTATTTCACAGTTTTAGCAGCTATGTATGAGTTTACATAAGAAATATGAAAAATTATTGAGAATAAAAATATTCACAATATTCAGATGTCTGCTGTATCAGAAGAAAAAAGCCCAGATAAGCATGATGGAAATAAAAATTAAAAGAAGAGGTTTCTCCACTACGTATTATGTTTGGGACCCCACAGTGGGGACAATTCTTCTAGCAGAACCTTTCCAAATTAGTTGAATTTTGCCTCAGTAGTGTTACTAGCACTGGTTATTACAGCTGTGATAACAGATCCATTTGAATTAATAGCTCAAGAACCGTTTCAGATGGAAAATTTTTGTGCTTTACAGATATATGCCTAAGTGCACATATTGCATAAGCAAAAAGTGAAATTGAAAAGCTAAATCTTCTGAACTGTCACCTTACTTTGGAGTGAAATCAATTTCTTCAACCTGTGGCAGCACAATTAATTACCACATGAAAGCCTCTAAGCACATATTTGCAAAATCTAGTAAAGAGTTCATGCAAAAAATGCTTCTTTTCTGAGTGACACTCTTTTTCCCCTTGGCATCTTGAATACCAAGCACCTGACAGCAACCTGGTAGTGCTCAGGATTACAAACTTATGGTAGGAATTAAAACTGGGAAAGGATCATAGTAAGTAAATTAATGAATCCTTGTTTGGAGGTAAAACTGCTTGTCAGCAGTGGAATGAGATAGACCACACCTGGATTTTAGGGGTTTTCTGTGTTACTACACCACAGCCAAAAAGCTTCCCATGGGGCTGAGCAAGTCAGAAACTTGTATGTAATAACATGAGTTGTTTGGGGATTAGAAAGGAAATTGGAAAAAAAACCCAAAAATGCCTAAAACGAAAAGAACTATTTAACTCCATAGTTATCAAACCTATATAAAATCTCTTAAAAGTTAAGGAACTGTTCTGTACATTAGAAGTCAGGGTTTGGTTTGCAGCCAAGTCCTGCACATCTGTCAAAAAGTAAAGTCAGTTTGAAACAGCAACATCTGGGATACAGTTTGGCAAAAAATTATCTGACTTATTGGATGAATTATTAGTTTTGATTAGAAAGAGATTGCTTGTTTAAATGGTTTCTGTTCAGCTTCAATTGCTTCCTAAGGTGAGCAGATAATATCTTCTTGGAAAACAGAATGACTTAGTATATTTTGGTTTGCAAATACAGCATTTAAGAATTTGGATCATTGGCTACATTTGCTTCTTTCATAAACTTTTATTTATATGAAGAACAATGAATGGCAATATTCATTGCTACTCAGCTGCCTTTTCTGTTTTCAGGGCTTCAGTTCTTTCAACAATGTTAGTAGTAGTCCAAAACCTCAAAATCTCCAAATGGGAAGAATCTTGGGCAACTTTGATGCTGGAGCTGTATGGCTGATCTGTGTGGTCTCTCCTTCCCTCCCTGCCTCATCATGGTCACTGTTAATGTAGCCAGTGTATTATTTCCTGTTCCAGAGAGAGGCCAGAAGATGGCTTGACCTTGAGCATACTTTGGAGAAGTTTCTGGACTTCTAAAAATTCTTCCACCATTGCAGCCATTCTTGAAAATCCACAGTAAAACAAAAAACATTGCTAAATATTCCAGAAATTGATGTCAAAATAAGAGGGCCTGTGATTTGTACACATGCTGTATTTGATGCTTTTAATTACAACAATTCAGGGAAGGTTTCACTTGAATAAGGAAGGTGTTCAATAACATTTATTATCTTCAAACAATAGTATCTTATTGGTAAGGTGATTTTTTTTCTTTTAACTAATAACTTTACAGACATCTTTCATTAACTTGTGCTATCTTGAATCATGCCCAGGATAAACAGCAAGAAATTTAATCTGGTTAAATATTATATGTAGTAAATTCTTCAGATGTAATCCTTGCTACACATGAATCCATTGCATTCCATAATTTTAAAATGCACTATTTTAGGCTATTATCTTAGGAATAAAAAGTTACATTTATGAGCAACTGAATCATCTGAACACCACCAGAGGAATTAACTTAGTTAATCTACAGCTGCCTCTTTGTAAAATATCAACTGCTGTGAACAAAGAGTAATTAATAAGGGCTTTCTATTTCAGATGTCTATGCAATGTGTGAGAATGGAATATTTATAGAGTTTTAATGTGTGCTAAATAACAAGTAATTAGGAAGAAATTTGTTTAATTTTGGAGAGTATCTTTACCTATATCCTTTAGCACATAAACACTGTAACAAGTTGAGGGGCAGTTCCTTACAAATAAGGGAAATATCCTTTGTTTTCTAATAGCTTTTAAGAACTCAGAGCAGTACAACTTTTTCCATGATGAGAAAATCATAATGATGGGTAGTTTTTATGCACAGCACATTCAACATAGTTATTTAAAATGGCACATTGACCAAATTTGGGCCTCCTATGTGTATTTGGAAGGAAAACATGCAGACCAGTCACTACATAATGCAGACCAGCCTATGTGCTCTCATACTCAAGCTTCCTGAAGAGCTTGGTCAGTGAGCTTCTGGTAGCGAAGGATCTGGACTTTACAAGGTGTTCAAGGTCAAGGTGTGAGCCATGACCTTCCTCACCCAGAGTAAAAGACTTACTATCTCTGGTGCTTTTGCAAGACTAGCTCAGGAGAGAAACTGGGAGTGTGAATTAAAAAAAACTCTTACTTTTGTCCCACAACAATTTTTCAAGAAATAAAATTTTAATGATACTGCAAAATGTCCCTCCTAAATATATGTTCTATGTCAGCCAGTCTATTAAAAAATCTCCCTCTGCTCAGTTTCCCCCTTGCTACAACTTAGAGAAAACATAGAGCTCTTCTTATACAGTAACTTTGTAAAGCATCAGCTGACAAAACAAAGAAGTTACATTGCAAAGTTCTTAAGTTTAGGGTGAAAAACCTGTTGTAGCATACATTAAATGCCTCAAAGTACCATGGTTTGTTGTTTCTTAGCATGACATTAATAGCTTTTGTTTGAGAGTTACCAAGAGAACAGAGAACTGAGTTCTTTCAGCAACCACTATGAGTAATACCTCATTTTTTGACCCTTGATCAAAAGGCAAGGGGCAAGGTATAGAAGTGAGTTTCTTTGGACAGTCAAAATCTCATCTTAAGGCAGGATATCATTATGTCTGTAAAGAATAGACATAATGATAAAGCAACCAAAAGGATAATGAGCGTAGGCATCATCTCTCCTTGCCTCAGCTAGAGGAGCACTGACAGAATGTGCAAAACAAGAAAAGTTGCATTTTAATACCCAGAAAATGTATTGTCAGCCAGGTCACAATTCTGCCTTTAATTAGATGAAATGCCTTTAATTGAAAGGCACCTGCACATAGGTCAGAGTACATATGCAGCCTTCTCAGCTCCCAGCAGGTAATCTATTCTGTGAAAAGTACATTTCAGTTAGAAAGAAAAGGCCCTACAATGCATCCATTGTTGAGTGTAGCTAATGTGTCATTCATGTACAATCATAAACAGCTTTAAAAGCACATTGATTCTGTTTATTTTCATTTGAACATACAGTTATTTCTTGAAATAACTGGGAAACAGCAATCAAGAGAAAGCAGTTGATTAGCAATTTAAAGCAAAGCAAAATGGAAACATTTTTCATATACTGTCAAGATTTATTCTAAGTGCCTCCAGTTAAAACAGTATTGCTTAGAGTAGCAGGCTGCAGTGATTCACTGACACATTAATATGCATTGCTGAGTACAAGCAAAATCTATATTCAGTTACATAAGATTTCAGTGTTTTACTGTTGATGGCCTTTTCTTTGAACATAAGCTTTTTGTTGCACATGACATCATAGCCCATTAAAACATGAAACTTCTTGGACCAATGTCAAAGACACATCCCCAAGGTCACTGAAATTATTCAAACTTGAAGTCAGAAAGAAGGCAGGCAAATAAAGCACTCAAGAACTTGAGGTATTTTGAGGACTTGGACCACAGCATCTTCTTTGACTGATTAATTACTTTCCAGATTGTAGCTTCTCATTCGTAACTTTAAAAATTTTCATTTCAAACAGTTCTCATGTATGTGGGGTGTGTGTGTATTTATATATATTTACACCCATATGAGAGTAGACTAAAAAGGAAATATGTAAAAATGGAGTCATTTACAAAGCTCTGTCATAAGAAATTTCTGGGTGGCCATTGCAGAGTTTGATATCTATCTGTTGAACAAATGGCAATTTTTGAAAATTATGATTCTTTAAATCTAGGAATTCTATATTAATTATAGAGGCCCTTATAAGTAGGCAGATACTTCAAAATATATTTATTGTGTAAAAAAATTGATTTTATTTTTGAAAATAATGGTTATTTTTAGGTGCGACCTCTAGTCAAACTATCTTCAGATGTGTGCCAATCAGCTCTCCTGAGTCTTTTCAAAATCTGGATTTCCTTTTCCCAAAATCTGGTCTGTACTGCAAAAAGTGACACTGAAGATGATTTAGGAAGCACCATTTTCAAATCATAACAGATAATTGCACTCTGAGGATAGTGTGATATTTTCCATTTCATGAATGATATATGAAACTAAGGGTTTGCTATGTTTCTTGATTAAATAGTTTTCAGAGTAAATTGAAGATGTCTCAGTACGCTGTCTTAGACAAATATCTTTTTACTATCCATATTTTATGTTGATAAATGCCTTTAAAACTATTCCTTGGAAAGCACTTTATTTCTATACTAATTGTAGCCATCTTTCTCTTTTGGAAAGGATTACCATAGTTGGTGAAAGGATCCTCATATACAGATGTAATATCAGCTAGAATCTAGGTCCTTCTTATGCTCATAAATATTTCTAATTCATAAAATGGATAAACAGTTCCACTGTGCTTTCACACTTGGAGCTGGCAGGATAGTTGAAGCTTCACTGTGTGGGACTCTATGACCCTAATGTGCCTTCTATCATCTGAAATTATAAGGTTGAATTACCTGTCCAACATCAAGGTAGATGATAAGAAATCAGTGCCAGAAACATCAAACATCAAAGAGATAAATATCATACTGGTGTATGCCACCACCTGTATCAAAGAAGAAGAAGAAAAGAAATCAAACAACTCAAAACCACCCCCCTCAAACAAACAATCCCTCAAAATCATCAGTGAAATTATAAGTAGGTATTCAGTGTATTTATGTAAAAATTATTTACAATAGAAGAGAAGGGCATCAAAACAAATTGTGTCAATTACCAAAGCTCACATTCCTGAGGGTTGTTATGTGAGGTTAGAAACACACATCCGCCTTTCTAAAATTAAATAAATACTGAAACAAACAACGACGGAATTTCTAGAACTAATCAACATGTTTAGAGTCTGGCTTGTGACAGATATTGGCATCCCCAGTTTTCTGAAAAGGCATATAAATAGCTGGTCATATTATCTCTGATCAAAATGAAGTCATGACAAAACTAGTAGTGTCTGAGACTGGCACTGAGATCTGATCCTGAGTGACCAACTGTAAAACTGTCTGTTTCTCTGTCACATTTTGTGTATTGTAGACTATGAAGGAACTAGAGGAAGGTCATCCTGTCAGACAGGTAGCACTAAGGTTTTATGCTACAGAAGTGAGATATTGCACCAGGAAAGCTTAAAATTGAAAGTGACAAAAATATGATTCCACTGAAGTTGTTTATGTGTTTATTGCAGCAAAGAGGTATCAAAACTTATTCACCCTTCCTCCATGCTAGAGGAGAGATCATAATTTTTGCTGACACATCCAGTTATTGGCATAACTTCTTGTACTGATGCAAAGGTCATTTTTTTGAGAGGATATATTTATGTTCAAGACAAAGAAGAAACCCTAGAAAAGGGTACGCAGATGGTTTCACTCAATGGAATCTAATGTGGGCTTAAAGCATCTGTTCTGAGAAAACAACTGCTGAAGAGAATGGGATTATATGGGATTTGGCCTGCTGCCATAGGTGGCACACTGATTTGGGTTGCTGCAAAACATAAATGTGATATCTTTGGAACGCTGAGGATGCCTCTGGAAACTACAATCTGCTCAGTCTTCTAAAGATATTTTGGGAGAAGTTCCTGAAAAATCTGGAATTTAGGGAGCTAAAGTCTCCACGCACACATACTGATTTTTTTTGCCATTTTATAATTTCATCTGATAACATTTTAAGCCTGGATTTGGCCCACATTTTAACCAAGTAGTGGGCTTTAGCTTGTGACTTTTTCTGTCCATAGTGCCAATTTCAGGCAGCATTCAGTTCAGTAATTTGGTCTGTCACCCTCGGACACATGAGGGCCCAGAATTAGGGAGTCAGCATCCTTTCAAGAAATTGGTCAGCCTAGCTTGAAATGAGGATTTCAGGTCACATCTACATTTATGGGATGAGCAAGAGCAGTAGAAGATCTAGACAGTGAAAAGGATTGGATTGGATGCCTTTGCTTACACAGCAGTAGAGTGTGATGGGGTGGAAGGAAGTGTTCCCTTGACCATTCTGGCCCACTGGGTGACATTAGGTGGGCCCCTGGAGTATCTTTGGCTTACTCTATTCTGAGAATACAATTTGCGTGCTCTGCAATGTAAACCAAAATATGGTAAGTGGGGGCGCATGGGAAATCTGCTTCAAAAATTAATTGCTAATCTGAATTAATGGTGATGTATATACATTCTCAGAGCACAGAACTGGCATTCAGTATTGGAGGGGTGGTATACTTTAAAGCAACCAGAACTACTTTCTTCTTATCTCCAAATCATACTATTGACTTCTCTGTCGCAGTGGACAGGGTATCCAGAGCAGAGAAAAAAGAGCTGTGACCTATTTTCCCTACTTCTGTTAATACCCCATTTATGTACAATTGATCACAGTTCAACCAGCCTGGTTTAAAATTTTCACATAAAAATAAATTAAACCCTTTACTTTCTCAGTATTCCATGAGGAGTAGTTTCAAGTACTGTGGGTATTTGATGACTGCAAGTCAAAATATCTAGTATTTAGGACCCTTTTATTCAATGTAAATATGTAATAGCTTTCAGGAGTAACTCAGGTGACTTTAATTGAAAGCCTAATGAGTAATCTTTGTATTTTTTTAATGAATATTAGTACATGAACCTAAGTTGTAACAATAACAAAAAGGTAAAGTAAAGGTTTTTAACCTTCTTTCACAAATACAGACAGGCTTCTGACTGCTAACATTGCTGCCAACAGGTCAAAGGACAAAACTCAAAATTGAGACTGAGAAATAACAAAAAAAGTAAGTGAAAAAAGTAAGTGGGAATATCAAGTTTTAATGGTCCTTATGATTTTAAAGAGAATAAGAGGTACAAAGCCAAGTTTGGTTCATTGATTGGTGGGCTGTTAGGTTTTTCCCAGTGTACCTGTTCACCTTGTTCCTTCCCTCGGCTGTACGGACACCTTATTATCTTCTTTTACGTCAGTACCAAGTTTATATATGGGCCTTTCACTAAATTTGACCACATCCTCTATTTTCAGCCCCACTACATTATTAATTTCTGCATTGTAGTTCAGTCCTAAGGGAAACTTACAAAGAACCAGGAGGGCAAATGCTCTGCTGGAATACACTACTTCTAGAGTATGTGGAATTTTGTTTCTATACAGCAGGGCAGTGAGCTTATTTTCCACCTCACTGATCTTCTTTAATCACTTCTCCCATTTGTGTATCTGGTTTTTGAGGGTTTTTCCCCCTCCTCCTCTTCTTTTTCTCCTTCAGCTTGTGACAATGGTACAGAATGCTGATGAGCAAGACTAGTCTGCAGCCAGGTAATCATTTTGGCCACCAAACATTGACTGCGCTTCTAAAGGAAATTTGCAGGAAGAACAAACCTCTAAAGTACAGTAAAAGCATTTGATATGCACTCATTGCAGATGCATCCACTGAAAACTGTTCAGACAAGGACTTGCAACAGCACTGATTGCACCAAAATTATATCCTATAAGCTTTCTCTATTTTAGCTAGTACTTTTACCATATCAGCTGCACATTACAGTAATAAAACTGGCTTTAATGGATGTGTGGAATGGTACACTGGTGATATGCAGTGTTGAACAATGAGCACTATTATAACCATATAATGTAAATCTTTGCATAACTCGTCACTGGGCAAAAATTTTCAGCAGGAGTACATGTATATAACTCCTGGGAGATCAAGGGACCTCATGAGAGTGGGAGTTCAAACTCAGCAGGACTTATGAAGAAGAATTACCCTTAGCAGGCATTGGCTTTTATTAAAAAACACATGCAAGAGTAAACATTTGAAGAGGCTGGGTCTTGTAATCCTTTTTGCATTTGAAGTATGATTTAGGTGAACAGCTGATTATTCAAATCTCTAACTACCAACTTCTTCCCTGCAATCAAGTATTTAGAATTGTTATGCTGGTTTCATATTTTCAACTTGAGTGTGGGTGTGAACTGAACACACTATGGGCAAGTCCCTGTACAAAAACGTAACTCTAAGGGTGAGTGTGCCTCCCCTTGTTTAAGGGACAGGGACTATTCTTTTATTCTGATTTAAAATTTTAGATGTACAAGAATCATACTGACAAAAATTTGGATGTCTTGTCTGTTTGAAGGTAGTATATTTTTATCAGAAGCATTTGACTAGGTTTGTTGGGAAAAAAAAAAAGAAGGAAGTTTACTTATGACTTTACAGAAACTCATTAAGTCTTTCATCACCGTTAATTTTCCATTTTCCTAAATATTATTGTTTTGTTTGTGTTCACTACCACAACATGAGAGTTATTTTTTATTAATCATTTCACTTTTTATTTCACATCAAGTAAAAACATCATTTTGTTTCAGTAATGTGTTACAATGAAAAGTCAATAGTAAGGAAGAAGATTGCCAATATGATAAAGTGAGTGCAGAGGCAAATTTGACAGAGGTGATCTGTATTTTGCTTTCATCATCCTTGCACTAGGAATGAGGTACACAATGATTTGGAACTGGAATGTGCACCCAACAGAGGCTTCTAGCCTTCAGATCTTGCTGCTTGTTGGTTAGATTATCACTTGCAGAAAATAAATCAATATTATTCTTTCTTCTTCACCATCTTTCTAAACAATTCAGGAGAATGCATTTCAATGAGTCCCTTCTACCTAGAGATAACCCTTGATTCCGTGAGCAGATAGTCTCCTTTTGAACCTTAATGTTTCTAATACTGTTTGCAGTTAAAGAAAGACTGATGACAGTGTGGTGCATATATATAACATATATATTCATGTTAATTTTATAGTCAGACCCATGTAGTGATGGAGACTCTGGAAGTTTATTTCAAGACTTAGAAATGGTCTTGACCACCAGTTTGGACATAAACATGAAACACAGGTAAAATGTATTTATCATTTTTCATCCTTATGAAATGAAATTATGCTTTTGTTTAAGGAGGATCTGAAAGAAAAGAAATAGTGCTCATTTAATATGCTCAGAGCCATAACTGATTTTCTCATATTGGCAGCCTGTAGTACCAATACTCTTGAAAAGGAGGTTCTTATTGGATAATATTAATAGTGGATATGGGAAAATATGCCAGCCTTAGAATCATGGGAAAATTCAGATCCACATATGCTACCTTGTACCTCTCTTGGTTACAAATTACTAACCAGGTAAAAGAGTGATCAGGGGAGCACAGGATTCTCCAAGAGGAAAGGCACATGCTAGGGACACAAACAGGGAAGCTTAGTCTGGAAGTCTGCTTGCTGAAGGAATCGGACCTAGTCAGGTGACATACACACACAATGATCTGAATTTAAACTCAGATAAAAATGCTGTGTGGAAGTTTTTTCTATATTTGGAGTTCTGAAATCCAAGAACTGCTGAAAATAACAGCTTGCTGACACAGAGGAAGAAAACATTTGTTAGAGGAACATACCAAAAGAGTCTTTATCATTTAATGTTTTCCTTCCTTCCTTCCTTCCTTCCTTCCTTCCTTCCTGACTTTGTGTTGTAATACTCTCCATCAGTAAATATATCTCAAAAACACACTAACACAGTGTCTGAAACTTCCAGAAAACTTAAGAAGTATCAGGAAAATGTCTCTTTCAGTGCAATGGTGAGTGCAGGGACACTCACACTCAGAATGTGCAGCGAATACTCACAAGCAGGTGTGATGTTTCCAACTTCTGAGAGGAGATGAAACACCTGCCTAGAACTACAGAAATTGCAAGAGCTCCATATAATTGCATAATGGTATCTACTGCAGTTAGTTATTATAGAACAAGTCAAATCTAGTAGCTTTGCAATTCTAACTTAAACATCTGATTCTTACATTTAGTCTTACTTCATGGGTAGAAACTGTTTTACTTTCTTTTATATTCTGCAGCTTCTATATATCAGAAACCTGCTGTTTGACCTGAGAGAGAAAGTTGGAGCAGATCTGTCTCCCAGATGCCATCAGAAGTGGCTATTGTCTTGTATCAGATAAAAGCTGACAGAGCCTGGCACTGCTGTTGAGAAATTACTGACCTATGAGCAAGTGGGGTCCAAGTGCTGGAGTGTGTTTATTTGTTGCTGTTCTTAGTCAGGCCTGCCCTCTTTAAACTTATATGTTCACATTGCCCCTTGTGTTCTCTCAGGCCACACACAAAGTTCTTTTCCCTAAGCATAATTCATTCAAATAACTCATGTCCCTGCAAGAGCAGACAAAAGCACCCTTCTTCTCTCACCCCTTTGGCCCAGGATGCATCTCAGAGTCACCGTATAGTCATTTTATGGACTAGTAAGAGTCTTTTGGTCTTCTGTTGCCTGTGACTTCAGCTTTTGTCACTTGGCTTCATTCTGTCATTTGCTGGATTCTTCACAGGAATATGGATTCAGTGTATTTTAGTACTTCTAACCACAAATGGAATTTTGCTTTTCTTAAACCTGATAGTTTTATATGAGCTCTTGTTATCAGGTTCCTTTCCAAGATCATGTTGTTTGTATCACATTACAAGCTGCTATCTCAACAATCTTTCCAAAATTTCTAGTGTTCTTTTGTTGAAGCATTTTGCTAGTTGGCATAATTCCAAAATGGGAAATTTAAGAATCCATTTTCATAGTCAATTGTATGCTCTCCCAATGCCTTTCTTTCTTCTGATTTGCTGAGATTTTCTTCTCTTCTAAACCAGTCAACATGTTTTCATCAGCTAGTCACTTTTAAATATTCCTTAGTCATCTAAGTATATCTGCTAAATATAGATGAGGCTAAGTCTGTCACTTCTCTCTCTAGATTTGACCAGAATAATCATACAAGTAGTAGAAAACCTCAAGCATGTTGAAAAAACTTAGTTCCGGTTCTGGCAGTTATGTTGTGATAGCTAAGTGTGACAGATGACTGATGTATAGTGTTTTATTTAGGATTTTTTTTTGTCTCTGGAGGTGCTTGCCAATGTTGTGCTGTTAGTAGTGGTTTGGTACAATGTACCAAATTAGCATGTACTATGCCTCTTTTGCTTTCCTTGTTTCATAATTGATATGGTGAAATATTTCATTTCAGATTGAAGTGTCAATGGAATACAGACTATAAAGTCTCTGAGTATGGTAGATAATTTCTGTTATCCTTCAGTCCCAAATTCACTGCCCAAATCACTCTCGTTAGTTCAACAAGGAATTTGTGACCTTTTATTTTTGTTGTTGGATAGACTTGGTCACTGGTGATTTTGTACACAGAGTAACAGTGTTTTAGCTTTCCTAAGCACCACTCTCTAAGCTGACAGGCCCTAGGTGAGGATGTGCTGTCACAGAACAGGTACAGACAGACTTTCTGGCTAAACTATTGTCACACTTCTTTTTCTCAGACCTTCGAAAACTTCTAGTCTATGGTCTGCATATTAGCATATTATCTGTGTTTGGGAAGGAAATGTGTTTTGCTTTCCTGAAAGACCAAATTAATATGCTTCATTTAGTTTTGTATCATCAACATTAAACATAGTTTGCATCTGTGTTATTGCAAAAAATTCTGGATATAACTTTTTTGCCTCAGATCTATATAATTCTTATTTTCTGTCTAGATATAAATGACAGCAGAATATAGCATTCAAATACAGTGGTTTTTTATAACATTACATTATTTCCTTTGTATTGCTAAGACTCAATCCATTTTCAGTTTGTTATATTATAAATGTTTCAGGATCTCCTGTCCCACAGTGTGTAAATACCTATTTTTGAGCCCTTTCTTTTTTTATCCTCTCCTAAGACTCTTCTATAACCGCGAAAGTGCTGCTTCCACTATCAGTTCATAGCAATATTGCTAAAATAAAATGGGGTTGGGTTGCAGCCCTCCATGTGTAAGAAAAATTGTTCTCTTGCTTGGTTGCTTTTACATCAGCCTCATTCGCTTGTACTTCATGTACTCATATCTAGGGAAAAAGCCCATTCCTTGCTTCATAGATGGTGCACACAGCCAACATCATGTTGTGTTTTCTATCTTGCTCTACTTTTGGTTTGTTGGGAAACGAGAACAAGACCAATCATGAAAAGGTTGAAACAGAGGTCAATATCACACGCAAGACAACACTGGCTTTTATCTAAAGCTTGACATGCAGGCTTCAAACAAGGATTTTGTCCAAGCTGGAAACATCTTCCAAAAAGTATACAACAGATTTGAAGAAAATGACACATCAGACATTTTGCTTTGCACACCTTTAGATCAAATGATATTTCAATCACTGTGCAAAAAAGTATCTACCTGCTGACAATAATCCTCTTTTTCTCTACTGTCTTCAGCATACTGCTTGTATTCTACAGAACTCAGCTTGATCCCCAAAGCAAAAAGCTTTTTTTCCCCTCAAGAGTTGATTTTCCAGACCTTCCGGCCCCACAGGAAGACATCCATACCATAGCGATATTGAAAAAGTTACTACCATAAAGGGCAAAATACTATGCAGAGAGAGAAGCCTTTCCTCTGCACTCCAGAAATGGCCACAGCACAAATACCCAAGGGCCCAGCCTGAGTCACTTAACCTGTTAGTGGAGCAGGGCAATTCAGCTGCAGGTATGTCACCATACAGCTGCTGAGAGCAGGGATGTATGATTACACCTCAACTTGAAGGCAAAGGAGTGTTTTCAAATTCTTAGATGCAGGTGCATTCCTAGTTACCCCTCAATTGTCTTTTGGCATGCACATGTAGGAACCTGCCCCCTGAAGAAAGATATTTTATGTGCAGAAAATGTGCAGCTTGTGGTGTTCTCTAAAATGTCCTTGATTTTATGGAGACATGACCTACCCTATGATCTACAAGGTATGCCACTGACTGGGACTCACAGAGCAGCCTGAATACCTTCTCAAGGTTTTGGGATAAAATCTGCCCAAAGTATTGGACAAAACCCCTGAAACATGGGCTGATTGGCCCAAACTCTCACAGTTATATATGACGAAAACAAAAAATAACATTTCAAAACTATATTCAGAATTTATACTCTTCCCTGATGTACTCACAAGGGAATGAAAAACAAGATATCTCACTGAGCCAGGCAAAGCAAATATAATACATGAGTTTCTTTATCTGGAAAAAAGTATACTTTTTCTCTATAGCAATTTGAGTTATTCAATGTTTGTAACAAAGCATTGGCTATAATAGATGACTACCACCAATATTATTGGTTATGAGGGAATATTTCACTGACTATTTTTCAAGGTGAAAGTTTCTATGAAGTTTTTTTTTCTGAAAAGAAGCAGTGAGAATACCTTCCTTTTGTTATTCTTCTGTGGTTTTTATACTTTACAATATATTTAACCCATCTTCTACTGCTAAAGAAGAGAAAAAATGCCTTTAAGAGTTGAATATAAATTGGTAGATGAATGCCCAGCTGAGCTACAAATTTTATGAGTCTTTGAAATTTCTAGTTGGTTTTATACCACAGAAATTTCTTTAAGTTTCCCTCATGATTTCTTTCAGATGGTATGACAAACTTTGGTGTGCAAGGGTTCTTTCTGTTTTGTTGAGTTTTTCCCTCACTTGAGCAGTCATCCAGAAATAAAAGCCTTCTACGTAAATAATCAAAATATTCAGTTGATCACATTCAGAAAGAGCCTCATTCTTCTATGCAGTTATGCAATTATGGAGCATCTTGAATGATTGTCACTTAAAAGGGTTGTAACTTTTCCTGGTTTATTAGAAACAGCTGGCAGATACATCAGAGGCCTCAATGGAATTATTACTCTGAAGCAGATGTTAAACAGAATGGGGCAATAACAGCTGTTGCAATTAAAGGCATTGTGGGCACATTCCTGCATATCTCTGGCTCAACATGACAATGATCCAACCAAAGACCACTTAGTAATATGATATTTTCTTTTGTATATTAAAAAAAATTAATTTCACACTAGCAGTGCCATGCAAAGACCATGCTTTTTCTTACAACTTGTGGCATTTCTGAGGTAACTCAGACAACAGAAAGACTTGAATCAGATATCAAGTGCCAGCTGATTTTTTTTCCCTTTAAGTACTCATTAAATATCACTCACAAAATTAATTCCAAAGTCTATGTACTACCTACAGTTGAGTGCTTTAGAGCGAGGACAGAAGAGTCTTCCTTAAGTAGAACAAGAGGGTCTCTCAGCTCCTTGGAAGAGGAGGGTTCAGAGGAGGTAGTGTCGCACAATTCCCAGCTGCATGGGAAAATTTCTTCATGGTTTATGATTGCTTTCCGAAGTGGACATGCCACTACCTGACGCCCTCCAATAAATTCATACAAATTTATTAATCCTTCCTGCAGCATCGTGGCAAATGTTTTCTTATTATTCAACAATATTTAAAATTGATGGAGTCTTGTTACTGAGTCACAGTTAGAAAATGAAGGTAAATCCAGAAGCTCTGCACTCTCTTCTATAAAGGAGAAGCTGAAAACCAGCTTGACTCGGATTGGCCAACATAGACTCAAAAAATGACAACATATTTTAAACCACTAAGCAAATGCCTTATGGAAGTCCCTCAGACTGACAAGAACAAAAATTGGACATGAAAGAGGCAGAAATTAGGAAACTGATTCATAATTTCACAGCTATGTGCCCTTTCCCCCTAATTACTTAGAAGTCCTCCCCTAACTGTGACAGATTTCAATTCACTTGTGCCCCAAATTCTCCTCAGCTGAGTGTAGCTCAGAGAGCTACAGTTTGCAGATGCTTAATTTAACCATATCAATGGTTGTGTCAGTCTACATCAGGTAAAAAAAAGAATTTAGATGCTGAGGGAGTGGTTCAGACCACTTGACTACAGCCAGAGGCATTCTCCTTGAACTGAACACCTTCATGGAGAATGGCTCTATGAAAGACACAATGGTACACAAGAGATCGTTGGTTGCCACGACAAATTATGTGTATCCCTTCACTGGATGTGAAGCCCAGTCAAACTTTGAGCGACAGATTTTATTTTATTTTTTTTCCTCCTTTTTTTTTGTTGTTATTGTTGTTTGGCCTCTGAATCAAGTTGCTGGGAGAAAGAGGGATATGGAACAGAGGGGAAAGAAAGAAGATGGGGGTCAAAATACAAATTACTCTTTTAAATTTAACTTTTCTTTTTCATTGACTAAGGTAGTAGAGAAATAATTGAAGCACTCAACCTTTCTTGCCTCCATCTGTAGAAACAAAATTTGATCTCAAATCTCTCAGACACCAACATGCTGTGGAAAGGCATTCAGAAACTGGAAAGAAAGAGGTCTGGGAATATTTTGAGAAGCTGGATATAATCTAATTCATAGAGAATTGGATTAGAGAGAGTTAGAATAGAGAGAAGAAGTCCGCAGAGATTGCTCTAAGGGTTGCGGTGACAGCAGCAAGGCAACATTTCAAGTAACAGTGGAAAAACCATTGTGTGACTGAGGAAGGTCACTGACAGTCTGAAAACAGGCTGTTTCCACCTACCTTTAACAAAGAAAAGAAGGGAGACAAAGGTAACCAAACATGGGTTGGTCAGTATCTTTACAGTCCCTAGAAAGATCATAAAGTCCTTTCTCTGAGAATATATTCACAGGCACATGAGGAAAAGAAGGTTACTGGGAATGGCTAGTACACCTCTAGAGAGGGCAGCTCATGGCTGTCCAAGCTGATAAATTCAGCGGGCTTTCTACATATTTCCTCTGTAGCACACTTCAAGGAGCTGCAGAAAGTAGGCTTTGGTGAAAAATTGAAGTTAAGGTCACTGTTGTGCAGCTGCATAGCTCTTTGCCCAACTCCCAGAGACCCTCACTGTGGAAACTCTTTGGCTGATGTCTCCATTCAGACCAAGTACTCTCTGCCCTTGTGCCTGAGGGCTGATGTGAGTGTTTCAGACAGCTATTCTTTGGAGATATTAGGGTTAGCCACCTAAATGGCTGTATTAGTCTATCTGATGGCAGACAAGGAGTAAACAGTGGAGGGAGGATTAGTGTGCAACTCTGGTAGCCTGAAGGCATTCTGCTTTTGTTGGACTGGGGCACAGACAATGTCTCTGTGACAAGAGAAAATTATATATACCAAGCATAAGAGATCAGCTGTTGGTTAGAAAGTTCCTGTGTCCTTGATCTCGATACTGAATCTCAATGACCTATGATTTTCCAAATGTGTGGTCAGTTTCTCAGTATCCTTCATAAGATAATGTAAAAATTCATTCCTTGTTAGAAAGTTAAAACAGATTATATATATATACATTAATAGGATGTTTTGGGGTTTTTTTCTCTCTGTATCCTTAATCTTCCAGAAGTATTAGAGTAGATTCTCACCCTTCAGAGGCCAGACAAAGACACTCTGTAGGTTTTGTGGGGACTGTGAAGAAGTTTGTAACAAACTATTATGACTAGAAAATCATCCCTTTCAGTGGTCTATTTATATTGAAAGAAGTGAACTGACTGAAATATTAAATAATAAATGTGCTTCTGATCTATTGTGCAAGAATGGCTGTGACTTTCATTTATTTATTTTTTTATTGTTACTGTTCAAGGAATGGATAATGAGATGAAGATGATGAGATAAAAAGAGATAATGGGACAAAAGAGTCAACTTTCATTTTCTTCTTTTCTTTTTCCTTGGGTAATTTTGTGCTTGGTACTAGTGCATAACATTTACTGAAGATATGCTATTGTTACTGACACATATTTGTTGGTTTTCTTCATTACTTGGACATGAGAGAGGAAAAAAATTATCTTATGTTAAATTTATAATTCATCCTGTGATCATCCCTGTAAACTTTGAGGAAAAATTAGGGTTTGGTTTTGTTTATTGTTTGTTTTGGTTTTTTTAAAAACAGGAAATGTTCTTACTTTAATCAAATATTTAAACACCTTTTACTCTATGAGTAATACTCCTGACTTTGCTGTCACTACATGTACATATAACCCCACAGGCTCTGAATAAAGTATTTTATTTTCTTTTCCCTGCCTTGCCTGTTTTTCACCTGCCCTGCACTCACCAAGTAAGTGCCAGCTCTCAGAGTCGTTTTGTGGTAACTGTGTGAGGACTGTCACATGCTGGTCCCTGGCAGTGCTCTGGGATGAACAGCCCCAGCCACCAGGCTGCACTGCAAAGGCACCTGGGACACACCTTGTGCCTCGTGCTCTGTGGTTGACCTAATGGTGGCTGTTTCCATGAATCTCATTTATTAAAAAAAAATCCTGAGTGTGCAGTTTTTAAGACTTTGCCATTAGAAAAAAGCTTCTCCTGAGTGAAAGCTGACAACCCCACCTCTTTCTGATAACCTTCCAGCATTTCCTGACAGAATGACAGGACAGAGTATCCTGCAATACAGTCCTGTATCATTGCATCCCCTCACACTGGCACAGGCTGAACAGCATTACCCAAGGACTGCATCTTCTGTTATCTACTGGTCATGTCAGCAGTTTTTAATGATGGTATGCAATCTTCCTAAGTACATAGAAATTACTGCCATTCAACTAACTTTTTGCTGTTGTTGCCAGCTATAAATTGTTTCCCTAGTTCACATAATTCATTACTTGCAGGTCACAACTGTCCAGTAAAAAGGTATATCTGGGTCACGTCTGTCACAGATCATTATTTATTAGAGAATACAGATATTTTTAGGAAAAGGAGTTCCCAGTTCAACTGCCATTTGACTCTGAAAATCAGTTTTTTCATCCATCATCAGTAATGTGTGCTCAGGCTCTGCCTTGAAACACTTCTCTGTGGGCAATGAATTGCACAGCAGGATAGATACCATCTAAAGTAAAAATAAGTCTATAAATCTACAATTTCATATACATTCCCAGAGCATGAATAAGAAATAGTATTTCCCCAAAAGCTGCTTTCTGCTCTTGCTTTTCCATACAAGATGCATCTGTCAAAGCTGAGTTTCCATCCTCATTTCAAGTGAACTTGAATAGTTCACGAACTATTTCTGACCTCAGAGGAAGAACTCCCATCTTTATCACCAGAACAGTCAAATCTAATTCAAGTTTCACACTTTACACTTTCAGCACCCTGCTGTTCCTGGCAAAGCAGCCTTCACATATGAGAAGGTACCTTTTCTTTATACAGTTGTCTTCCCTCCAGATTGCAGTCTTTTTCCTGGGAATACACGGGAAGGCCAATTACTGACAATTGCAGCACTGTCTTTGGCTATGCTAGCAAATCCTCACAGTAGTAAATCTGTCCAGAGAATAGATGCACTTTGGTTTTATACCTACTATCCTCGTTTCAAGTCTATCTTACAAAATACATTTATTCTTGAAGATAAATATATTTTCTTTCTTTGCAACCTTTGTTATAGGACCCTGGAAAGATCCTCCCTGTTGTTGCTGTGCCAGCACATTACCTTGTTATTTAGAATGTATCAAATACACAGAAATGTTGGTGATACTAGAAACATATTTTTAGGACAACAAATGTAAAATAAATTGGGAAATGAGACAAATTGTTTTCCCTGTCAAGATAATACAAATAAATAAGGACAGAAAATAAAAGGCAGCTCTGCTGATGCCACAAGATTTTATATGGTTTTTTCATGTTCTTCAAGGTTATTATCAACTGATGTTGTAGTTACTAAAACAAATTTATCAGCCTAGCTGCAGTTTTATCAAACATCACAGCTATCCATATGTGTTGATCAGTAATTACCCTAGAAATAATTAAATGTTCAATGATATATATTAATATATTTTAAAAATAATCTTACAGAGGTCTGTCTAGAAAAAGATCTCACTTCCAGATTTATAATTCAAAGCCTGATTTAAATATCACCAAAACACTGATTTGTGTGTCCAAAGGGCAACCTTATGTTGTCCTTTTTCTTACTTCTATTTCTGAACTTTATGATGGGCCACAAAGTTGCTTCTGCTCCTACTCCCACAAAAGGCAGTGGCATCGTGCACAATCCATGACAAATTGTCCTAATGGCAGGAGAAAGAGAAGGTCAGTGTAAACCTCAGACATTGGAGACACCACTTTGGCATAAATCCCTGTAGTTATGTAAGCAGGAAGATGTATCTAAAAGTAAATTACTTGCTCTCAAGATCCTTCCAAGGATCATGCAGCTGCTTAATTATTAAGCACTGTTAGTACTCCCACTGATGTCAGCATGGCTATTTATAATGAAGAAATTCAAGAGTGTTCATAATTCTTCAGGATAAGGGTTATTACGTTAAAATGATCGTGGGAAAAGTAATTTTGGGTACAATTTTATTTATTTAGGTGTCCATCTTAAAATATTTTTTATATTTTCACAGTTTAATATATCCTTAAAATGTAATTTAGACTCCAAATTTCCTCATCTATAACATTTGGGTTCTGGGTTTAGAGGCTCCTTCTAATGCATTTTATCTTAAATTATTGATGTGCACTGTCAACCTTAGTTCCGTCGTCTATTGTGGTATCTTGTCTGCATAATTATGCAAGTTAATGAAACTCAGGAGAAAGTATTATGAACATTTAAACAAATTTATATGTGTTTTATATGCAGAGGAACATATTGTATGGAGAATTGAAAAGTAATAGCAATTCCTATAGAAATTCAAATATTTTATTTATAAGGATACTAAAGCAGCAGAATGAGATTGATGTAAAATGCACAAAACTCTTTTACAATTTTTAAGATACTGGTTAGAGTTTTCAAAAGAACTGGTATTTTTATGCCCTATTCTGTGTATTATGTAGATATCTAAGCTTGAAAGATAGGCTCAGTAGCCAATCAGGATAACTAAAGAGCATTATTAAAAAAATATATATTTCAGTTCCTTTTTTGCAAATACATTTTCTTTTTATGGTTTCATGGGTGCTTTCTTGAGCAAATATTCTCCTTGTTTTCTTTCTGTTTTGATTTTTTTTCCCCCACTTAATTGGAAAAAGAACATTGTCAGCAATTTGAGCAATTTCAGCCATTTCAAAAAAGCATATATTTTTTGAACACACATCTCTCAACCTGATTTGAACCATAGCATTTATAATTAACAAATTTCTCCAGAAAGTATTTCTAAGGAGTGCCAGTTGACTTCCACCTGCTCTGCAGTTTGTTAGTAGTTTGATACACCAATGCCCTGAGCCGGAACATTTCATGGAGTACCCAAAGGACATTCCCATCACGGGCATGGAATAGCTCCAACACACAATCCGCTCCAGGGGATGGGACAGCCAACACAAACACATCTAAGTGGGACTGGCAAGAAAACTATACCTGTTGCAGACTTTCTTTTGGAAAAATGCCAAACACAAGGCAGAAATATCTAATTTCTACAGGCTATAACCCACAGCCAGTACTACAACAGCAGAAAATCCCTGTTAGACAGCTAGCTATTAACATTTGACAGCCTTTGAAAAGTTGGCTCCTGGTAGGTGGGGGTTTTTTTTTGAAGAACAGAAATTAAAAATCATTTCCAAGTGCATTCTACAGATTACAGCTTTCATGTCAGTAACTCGTAGAAACTAAGATTGGTGAAGTCTCTCCCAAACAAGGTGCTGAACTTAAAAGTGCCACTGCTTGCACTCTGTAACTCACATGCTGTTATTTTGTATTGAGTGCGTGTCTGTAGACACGCCGG
This sequence comes from Phainopepla nitens, assembly GCA_013400175.1. Lineage (NCBI taxonomy): Eukaryota > Metazoa > Chordata > Aves > Passeriformes > Bombycillidae > Phainopepla > Phainopepla nitens. The sequence continues at coordinate 62,744 of VXBQ01005832.1, forward strand.
TTCAAGGATGATTTTAAACTGTTGTACTACTATACGATTTCTAAACGGAGCACAGCTTTCTTTTTGAGGTCTGATCTCTGAACTAATAAAGTGCATGATGTCTGGGACACATGAGAATGAGGAAAAATTTTTTCCATTAGATGATCACAGATACTATATAAATTTTTGAGGAGGCAGTTAAATCTCCTATTGCAGACTGAAATATTGAAAGCATTTTCAGCAATATTTCCTAGGTTAATATCTACAAAGAAGCTTTGCTTAGAGAGTGATCAAGTCCAAAACCTTCAAGAAGAATATCTAATACAGAAACTGAATCTACTCCATCTCCAACTTACATTTTTGACAACCACATCTAGTAGGAAATCCAAAAAAGAAACTCAAGGTGTGCCCCGCATTCATGTCAGGTCCTTTCCTCTGCATGTGTACAAGATAATTAATAGAGACTAACCCATCTAATGAGGAAATAAAGCTTCACATACCATTTTTGTTGTAATTAGAAGTTGAAGATTTTACCTTAAATGTCTGAATTTTTCCTAGGTTTTCCTGAGACATAAAATCAACTTGAACTATTTTTCACAGAGCAGAACTGTCTGACCAAACTGATATCACACCAGATAAATTACAGAATCATAAGAGGCATGAAATTTTCCCTTTTGCCCTTGTAAAGATCTACATTTAAAAGTCCTCCTGTGACACTATGACACTTCTACACTGGCAGCCAAATCAGTAAGTCGAATATATTCCATTAAGATCAATGCTGACCATGGATGTAAAATCTGCCCAAAAAAAACACAAAACCAAACCAAACCAACAACCAAGCACCTTTGTAAATTTTAAATTGATCAAACAAGATGAGTATAAATACCTAAAGATTTAGCTTAAAATTCCAAGTGATACTTAGGTTTCTCACTTTTACCAAGGTGTCATTTCCTATAAGAATTGAAAGTCCAGATACTTTAGAGGCATTCAGGCCTTGATATGAGCTAGAGGCTTTCATTTAAAAAGCATGCAAACTTGGAGGGTCAGCTCTCCATACAATGGGAAAAACCTAGAGAGGAGGCTGGACTGAAGGGTGCTTGTAGTTGGGTTATTTTTACATATAAGACTGTCTGCTTCTAAAATTTGTTCTGTTGACACTACAGCAAGGCTGAGGTGAAAATGATGCAGTTGCTCTGAGGCGACCCAGGGCAAAATAACTCAGTTCAGTATCTTATAACTGTGGCTCTACCTTTTCTCTATAGCGCTGAATCACACCTGGAGCAAGATCAAGTTTACCCGTAATTCACAGCTCACAGTGGGTGTATTGCATCTTCTGCACAAATATGTATTATAGCAGCTTTTCAGAGAAAGGACTCATTTGCTTCATGTTTGTACCCTGTGCTTCATAATGGCTCTCCTGTATTAGCTATCCATAAGACACTACAAAAATAAAAATACAAAATCCCTAAAAAACAAGTATTCAACAGAGCGTATCGAAACCCTAGATATTTATCTCTATCATAGGGTATGAGTGGGATGGTAGCAAAACAGACATTTCTGAGAAGACTGATGAAATGTTTCTCCAATTCTCCTCATACATGAGTCATAAGAAGGAGGGGATATACAATTGAGAAACAAAATCAGTTTGAAAGAAAATATCTTTTTTAGAGTTCTTCAGGAAACAATACTGTGTAATGTAATGGGCCCAAACTTAATCCAAACACACAATAATCAAGCAAAAGATCGAAAGGTCTCATTTTTTGCCAAGAAAGGACCCTGTAATTCTAGAAGCACACTAATCATATACTGAAATTATTGGATAAATTTTTGCTTTGCAAAACAAAAGAGAAATATCTGAGTCACAAGAGAAATATCTGAGTCACAAGAAAGAATGTGAGTCCCATTGATTTCCATGAGATTGATATTATTGTGAGATACTTGTGTGTGAAATGAAAATTGACATAAAATTGTATGACAAGCGAAGAAGGGAATTTGGAAAGAGTTTGTGTACCAAAACACTTTCTCCATCAATAAGATATTGGAATGATGGTCTGGAAGGTAGCAGGACAACTCTGAGAAGAGGTTTTCCTGAATGCCTGACATGTGACACTATGAAAAAGAGTAGAAAAATAATAGAGAATATCAAAGGATGTTAGGAGAAGCCCATCAATAATGCATTGGTCTTTAGAGTATACTTTTTTCGACCATAACTCAGAATAATAGAACAGAAGACAATTAATGTGTTACATTTATGAGTATTGCTTTGTAATTCTACTTTTGGGATACCTTTAATCAGTGCAGAGAAGCATGGATTATTTTCAACTGAATAAAGATTTTATACCCATTAATGACACATTTCTAAAGGTATAGAAAGTGGAAAAAAGTAGAAACAAATAGAGGAGTTACAGATAAAAATACTGAGATAGATTTCTGTTGATTTTATTGTGTTTATCTTGATGGAAGTAAAATTTTCCAAGTGTGCCTGGCATGCAAAACCTTAGTTTTGTTAAATATTAAAAGACAAGATTCAAAGTTGTGAGACAAGTTCTGTTTGCTGTAATGTTATTATTCAAGCAACTCCAAACAAAAATTGATAAATCTGCATTTAGGCACTCACTTTTGAGTAGGCATTTTCTAGACAGAAGTTGAAGCAAAAATACTAAACAGAAAAATTTTTTGTAATGTATTTAATCTTAGTGGCTTCCATTTTTGTTGAGAAAGTTCATCTGACAACAAATAGAAGGGGAAGATAAAAACATTGGGAATTTGCTGATGGGGAATGTGTTGATTTTCTGTGAATGGTGTAAGCAAAAAAAAAAAAAAGTTTCATGTTAGATTATCACTGTAACAGGTAAGAGGCAGTACTGCGAAAGTTTCTTTCCTGACACCTGAGAGAGGTAACTATGGAAATTCACTTAATGCAAGCTGGTGCACTAACCAATAGATATCAGCCAGGGTCTGTCCACGAGAAAGCAAAGCCCTCTGCTCCTCTTGAGCTGTTGCCTTTGAACCAATTAGAAGTTCTTTTTTCTTCCTCAGACATCAGTCGGAGTGGCACCAACCTCTGCATAGATGTTTATCCAAACTTGCTCTGTTGAGGCATAGACCCTGTGCATTTGCCTGTCAGCCTTCTGGGGGATGATGATATTCTTCTGGCAAGAGATGATACATTGAAGCTCAGTTTTGTTATATTTCCACCTACAAACAGCATCAGCTTATATGAGTACAGAGGCTTGTAGCTACTAGTGATCATCCCCCTGTGCTCAGCACTGGCGAGGCTGTACCTCAAATCCTGAGTTCACTTCTGGGGCCCTCACTGCAAAAAGGACATTGAGGTGCTGGAGTGCATCCAGAAAAGAGAATGAAGCTGGTGAAGGGTCTGGAGCACAAGTCCTTTGAGAAGTGTCTGAGGAAACTGGGGATGTTTAGCCTGGAGAAAAGGAGGCTCAGGGGAGACCTTACCACTCTTTACAACTACCTGAAAGGAGGGTGTAGCAATGGGGGGAATTGGCCTCCTCTCACAGGCAACAAGTAATGAGCAGAAATGTTGTCAAATTGTGCCAGGGGATGTTTAGATTGAGTGCTAGGAAAAAATTCTTCACTGAAAGGCTGATCAAGCATTGGAACAGGCTGCCCAGGGAAGTGGTTGAGTCACCATCCCTGGAGGTATTTAAGAGGTGTAGATGTGGACTTGGGGACACAGTTTAGTGGTGGACTTGGCAGTGCAGGGTTAGCAGTTGGACTCAGTGATCTTAGAGACTTCTTCCAAATGAAATATTTCTATGATTCTATGATTTTACAGAACAATTTATTACAGAGTAAAAAAAAAATTAAACAGCTAGTATTTTATTTTACACAAAAATAAAGCTGAACTTCACATTTAATAATGTGGTACTAGGAGTCGGGCCTAGGTTTTTGCTACCAAAGTTCTCTTTGGAGGTCCCTGAAGGACCACCCTGTCTCATTTCATAGGCCCTGGAACAGCTTAACACCTGGCCAAAATTTACACCCAGCTGTTCTATTTGTTTAGGTCTCAGTCCACATTAGCTTTTAATTCATTAAAACATTAATTCATTCACAGTTTTACTGTCTTTTTTAATATCTGGCATACCTATCAGCTTAAATAATATACTTAGGTCACACATTGAAGAGAAGAGCCTCTTTTGATTTCTGGAGTCCAATTTCTGAAGTGGGCTTACAGTAAATATAGACAGTTTCTTGTGCAGTGCCTTTGCATCTGTCCCAAGAGCAGAGCACATTAATAGCTAGATGGTCAGCTAGTGAGGGCCTCAAATCTACACTATAATGGGAAAATTAACATCTACCTTTGTTCAAAGTTAAATTCTAGGATGCCTAAATGTATTTTGATTTAAACATCATTGAAAAGTCATCCTCATCTAGCAGACAGCCTCCATAGGTCACACTATTATTTACTGAAGGTAGAAACGATGGTGAGTGCATGGCAATATAATGATGACAATGTTATGAAATGATATAAGATTTTGTATCCATGAATATCAAGATGCTTTTGCATATTAGTTATTTATGCCTCTTGACACCAAAATGCAGCTTGCTGAACTATTATTTCACTTCCTAGACACAAGTCTGTGTTGTCTACCTTCCCATGTCCTTTAGACTGGTAGTGAGTTTTGAAGAAAGACTTGTGTTCACCTCTTTTCACTCTGTTATTGTTCACATTGCAGAGCAGCTCTGGTGTATCCAAGCTGGATCGCATTGAGATGTCGCTAAACCAGAGGAGGTGTTCGAAGAACACACTTCATCTGCTCCCATAACAGACACACATGCAGCCCTTGGATATAGTACACTAAAGCAACTCCTCAACAATGCGAACACATGAACAAAGTATTTGTGGTGCATCCTGAGTACTTTTTAGCCCACTAAGCACAGCTCTGCAGGCTCCTTCCAGAACACTGCACCAATTTCTCAATTCATACGTTGCTCGCACAGCTGACCCGGCTCACTGGTCCTAGCCCATTGCTGTGAAACTTCTTTGCCTCAGGAAGGACACTGCTTCCCTACATTTGATGCCAAAGAGAGGCAAGCTGTTACTCGTTGTTTTTCTTTTTTTTTTTAACTGCCATGTTTTTCCATGAACATACCACCAAAGAGACAAACAAAGAAGGAGAGGGAAACAGCTCATCTTTTTACTGCTTAAAATGCTATTTCCTCCACATCATTTTAATTTTAAAACATGAGGTGTAAAGTTATAGAGAACATTGGTGTTTGTCTTGAATCTCTGCCTTTGTTTTGGATCAAAAATACAACACCCAGGCCAAACACAACACTAAACATTTGACCACTGAGGTCACTGATCTGCAATTTGTTGCAGTGACAGATCCAATATTGTGCTTGGGGAGCAGACTGGATGGCTGTTAATGCACTATTATAGGCACAGTTGGGAAATTGGCTGAGCACCAGGTAAGTGGAAGAACTGGAGCTTATTGCACAAGTCCAAGAGTGTTTTAACTTGTGACTTGATTGCTAACATGGGAAGAGCTTTTAAAATGTTAATTGATTTTTTTTTATAATAACATAAACCATATGTAGCTTTGAACTTAAATTTAACTTCTCTAATTAATTCTAATCCTTCTGCTACAGGAACTATCTGTCACACATCAGTCTCTTAGTCCTATTTTTGTTTTTTTGCCACATCATTTAAAGCCTTGACCCTACCATAGCCAGGTTTTAATTAACAGTAAAATAGTTCTAGAAGAAACTGTATGGAGTATTAGGAGCTGAGTTCAGACCTGTCCAGAAAACGTAGGAAGATCTGACATATATTTTGTGTCTTATCAATGTGTTTGTGAAAAACAAGTTATTCCATTTATCTGTGGATTTTCTATAATAAATTTTTAAGCCATGGCTTAAAATCCTGTTTTACTGTGGAAAGTTCTCCTCCTGGCCACACGCTGTACTGTGTGTCAGATTCTGACAACTGTCAAGACATTGAAAAACAATGCAAAAAACAGATAAAAGTGACTGGGAGGCATAGGGTGGGAAAAATAAATACAAGGTGTAGAAGAAATCCACTGACAAGATGATAAATCATTTAGCTTTAGAACAGAAACAGACTAGCCAGAGGAGGAGGAATGTCAAGGGCAAGAAATCAAAGATAGGTTGTGAACAAAGCTGTAACTGTGTTCATTGTCATATTACTACATGTAGGCAAAGAATGTCTGTAGGGCTAGTGGTTGCTATGTGGAAAAGAGAACAAGTAAAACTTCAAGGGATGCTTTTGGATGAATCTGTCAACTACTTTACTAAGGCCATAGAAATTGTTAGGCAGATACAATGCTATATGTTTAACATTAATGATAATTTATAAACTAAATCTCACTGCATAATATAGAAAATAATATTGTCTTCTTCCAGAAAAGATATAGTTAGTGCCAATCTCTTGGATGAGTTATTACGTATAATATTAAAATACTGATTAAATAAAGTTGTTGAATTTTTACTCAGTTAAAGGATGATGTTAGATCAGTCAAGATCTGATGGAATATGATTTTTGGAAAAAACACATACTGGAGATATTCCGACTTGATGTAACATGCAATGCAGTTTACAAAAAAAAAAATCACACCGTGTATCTACCTTCCACACTTTTGGAGATGCTGACAAATGTCTGTTCTGATGGAGCAAAAAGCAGTTATGTGTCAAAGCTGCCACTGAATTCAATGTGATATCGGCAGTTTTCTAAGCACAGTTTGAAGATCTGAGTCTTGAAGTTGAAAATTATATTGAGATGTAAGAACAATGTAAAGCAGACTGCAGAGTGAAAGAGCTGGATTGTGTGCTTATGAGTTGAGACCTCCAAATCCAAGCAGATTAAGAAGAGCTTCAAGCCCTGTTACAGGGGCTTTTTAATCACATCTGATTTTTCAGCAATTGTAATTTTAATTAAGTCATCCTAAAATTCACAGGGACAGAGAGTCCTCTAGAAATTATGTAAAGTGGGCAAGCAAACTGTAGACACAGAAATTGTGAAGGCACTGCTACAGGCAAGCAAATGCAATTGATAAGAGACTTTAATGAAATTGTATTAAAATGTGCTGTGGCAGCTCCATTCCTGAATGGTACTTCATTAACATGGCATTACTCAATCTAATCCGTTTATGTGCCCAAAGTCTAAAATCTGCAGCATCCAACACTAAACAACAGACCGGCAGATTTGAATCTTGGTCAGACAAGCGCAAGATTTTGAAAAATTCCAGTTTCACATCAAGATGATGAGGCGACCTCTCCTTGTCTCCCTCCTTTTTTTTTTCCTTCTCTCATGACAAATGAAAGAAGGATTGATGTCTTTCTTCACAGAATAATCAGTAACTTGTTTGGCAAGCGTGAAGCTGGAATGTGGAGCAGCTGGTTGAAGGTGCTGGTCTGATTTAGGCAGAACAGAGATTTGAGCCTGCATTTTCTATACAAATGCATTATACAAAAAAAGTAATTGGTGCTTCTGGGACCACAGTCATTACCTTTTTGTCTGAACAGAAATTCCTTTCCAGTCCCAAGACACTTTTCTCAGATTCAGTTTCCTGCAATTGGTTTATTGAACTGATGTTTCTGACAAAACAAAAGGGAAAAAAAAATAATTTCTAGCCAGTTCTGCTGTTGGAATGTTGTCTGTTAAAAAAGAAGAATGATTTAGACAAAAAGAAGTGTTCAATGCTCTATGGAAGACAGCCTTGAAGAGAGACACTATAAGATTGTATTAAAAAACCATCATTTCAGTGATAATTAAAAGGTACTAGTTTTACAAGGTGTGATGGGAGTTGGAGTCATATTCAAATGTGAAGCTAGTCATTGTTCCGCAAACTAACCAACAAGATGTTTGCTCAGAGTGTAAAATTTCTGTAGAGTCATGCACATCAACACCCTTTGGAGCACTTTAATTGCACAGGTAGAAATGAAAACCAAATGAAATCACCCCTCAATATGCAGCTGGGTTAGGAAATCAAAGGAGACCTTCCAGTTTTACAAGGGCTTTAAGAGCTGCGTTAAAGATCTGGTCCTCGTGCCAAATGTGAAATAAACTATTTGTGAATGGTTATTGTCTAAGCCACAGCTGATCCAAAGCGATTCTCACAAATAGATTTTTGGACAGAAACAGATATTAAATATGATGGGAAACTGTAACAGAATCATGAAAACTTTACAACAGGTAAAATGAGACCAAGAAGAGAGCACTACATTCATAAACCTTCTATGACAGCATGGAATATGCTGAGAATGATCTAGCATCGTTACAGCTGTTCAATTTAGAGGATAATAAACAAAGAAGTTTGGGGATCCTTTAAAAGATGGCTGGGGAAATAGTTTGAGAGCAGCATGAAATTGGAGACTCCTGTTTCTGTGATTTCATAACAGTGTCATCCCAGACTATAAAAACTGTAGACCTACAGAAAGGGTTGGTGTTCCAAAAGCATACATGGGAAAAGTTTTGCTCCCTTGTGTACTAAAGCATTATAAAAGAGAGTAAAATTAAATAACATGTACTAAATCTTTATGTCATGAAATTACTTGTATTTTCTCTTACAGAACAGCCAATAGACATTTGGTGATCAGTCCAAGCATATGTCTGATTTTGAACTCCACATTTCCCCTGCTCCTAGCAATTTTGCAAAAGGATGATATTACCATCTTACTATATGAAAATAATAATGTGCCAGAAGAGGCGACAAGGCCACACTTTTTACAAACCTTGTCAGCATGTTCTGTGGCAATCAGAAACTGAGGGATAGTTCAGCATGGTGAGGACTCAGGAGTTTCAACCATGGTTACGCGGAATGAATGAGATAGTTTTCCTGCCAGCATTTTAATGATGCCATCCATATTTCTGATGATTTTGAAATTAACCCAGACTTGGATTCTGGTCACTATTTCTTCTAATAGCTCAGTATATATCTATATACTTTACTAGCAGATGTAGAACAAGGACTTTACCAAATTCAGCCTTGAAACAGAGTCTGAAGTATGTGGGCGAGAACATGCAGAAAAAGATTTTTCAATAGAGTAAGATGCCAGTATTTCAAATATTATCTGCAGGTGCAGTTTGGCAAACTTCATGGGCTGGGTTACGTAAATTATTTTGGGTTGCCTTATATTATAGCCACATATATACATATATATATATATATATATATATATATATATATAAAATTTATGTNTTAAATGCTTCAGGGATAAGGCATCCTCAACAACTCCATTGGACAGACTGTTCCATTGCTCTTTCATTACACAGATTATAGTCTTAGAATTTAGAACATCATCCCAAACCCATGGTTTCCAGATTATGGCGCTTTCTCCTACTCTTTGAATTTAAGAATAGAATTATAACTGAGATAAAAAAGACATATCTCCTGTCAGAATTGATAATAGAAATATTAGGAATACAAAAACAAGAAGGTGACAACTAATTGCATCATAAAACCAAATAAATTCAACATAGCTAAAAATAAACCAGAAATGGATAGATATGGGTGTACCAACATCTGTTTTGACCTTAGCATAAAAATAACAGCCACAGGCATCATCCTGTCTAGCACTGGAATGATCATTCCTATGTCATCCAGGATACCAATAGTCTGAAAAATAGACAAAGACTAGTATGCAACTGTAAAAATTTTAATTCTGTCTCAGCAAATTTTGTTTGTTTGTTTGTTTGGGTCTTTTTGTTGGTTTTGTGTGGCAAAAGTATTGTTACATCAACAGAGGACATGGAAGCCACATCAGTCAACACAATCCATCCCTGATATGCTCTCTTTGATCACCTTTAAACATTAAACAGCCCAATAACCACCTGTGTGACATATGCTTAGTCAGATAGGGTTCATTATTATGGTGGATCTTAAAATACCTAATAAGATATTTTAATACCTTAATAAGTCCACCTAAAGGACTCTACTAATATCGGGGGCTTTTTTCTGCTAAGATGGTGAATCCAATACGGCTTGTTTTTAAGGATGTGAGACTGAAGAAATTGTGCAAAGTAGGAAACTCCATCCAACTTACCGACTGGCCATTTTACAGAAGGAAAAATAATTCAAATCTGTCATATTCCCTTCTTTCTATTCTTCAAAAAGGAATTAGTGGGAAGATTTATCTGGCCTTTCAAAGAAGTAGTGTATGCTATGATTCCAGCAAAGGACAACTTAAACACTAGATTGTAAATTTTGTATTGGTCTGTACAGTGGCTGTGAGTGTTGGCAGAAGTCATACTGGAGATGTTGCACATTCATAAAAAGGAATTCACTGCAACCTGAAATAAATACATAGAGATAATATTAGCCAGAAATAGCCATTCAGATAAAAATTATTTAAACAGCTTCTGTACATGTATTCAACTTGATGCAATAGAACAAGAACACATATTGAATGTAATTAGCAGACAGACATTCAGCCTGAGCAAAATGACTCTTGAAAACCCACCATTTCTGCTACAAGTATCCTAAAATTACAGGGCAGAAAATGTTGCAAACAAAATTACCCTGGAAAGCTTATGCCTTGTTTCACATATGGTATTGACTGAAAGCCATCCCTGTAAGAATGATGTCATTAGCATGCCACATCTTTAGTAAATAGTATTTTGCACATAAATTATTATATATTTTATTGTAAAGCTCTTATGTTCTGTTTGTTCTTTTATGCTAAATGGGGGGAAGCAAGTAGTGCCTAGGAGTTGATCATCACTCTGAGTATTTAGAATTTCCTCAGTGGGGCTCCCTGCCCTCTGTAGTCACCAGAAGAATGGCAGCATGCATGAATCCTGACATGCCCAGAATGGGTGGGTAGCTGCAGGTTATAGAACCCTTCAGCCAGCCTCTCAGTGGCAGTAACCTTCTCTGAATTCATCCTGGTAATTGCCTACCAGCCCTTCTCCCCCATCCCGCCAAAATGTAGGGACACAGCAGATTTTCCCCTAAGGGCCCCAGTCAGTCCTCACAAGAAGGCAGGGATGAACCAGAACTACTCATTTGGGTCCACTCCCTTGATTTCCCTCCTGGATCTAAGAGCAGAGAAGGGAAAATGAGGAAGAGAAATTGAAGAGATTCGGTTGATGCTGCTTGTCTCTACATCTGAGTAAGGTAGATGGCAATCTCACGGGTTAGGATAATAATGGATAGGGTGCTAGGCAGTTATTTGGATGCAGAACTTAATAACTGGGTTAGACCCTCTTTCTTAGGAGGTTCAGAGCAACACTATAGACACATCTACCTGCTCATGAACAAGCGGACTTCAGAAATCAGATGACAGACCCAAACCTACAGCTTTAAAGGTTCTAAACCTAAAAAAAAAAAAAAAAATTACAAAAAAAGATCAAACAGTGAAAACCAAACCAACCAGATCTTGGCCATTTTTTCAGATGGTGCTGTAGTTTCTGGAAGAGTATGCTTGGCATAGTTAGTATTTCCCTCTCCTGTTGGCTCATTTGTCTGGAAACCATCTGTTCAATTATGCATTTGCCATAGTTTTAGCACCATACAAAAAACCAAGACATAACAAGCTGATGAGACCAATGAAAAGGTGAAATTTAAGGCAATGGGAGAGGTCTGATGGAGAGAGGTAAGGACATAATATCAAAGAGAATACCCAAAATGTACGGCAAACCTAAGCCAAATAGTAAAATCTGATATTGTTGGTCATCTAAGTTCTGCTATTTAACTTTTCTGTTCCAAACGCCTGCAATGTTTATCTCAAATAATTCTGAAGGCTTAAAAGTTTCAGTGAAAGAACATATGCCAAATTCTCCAGCCTTTTTCTCCTTTTCTGCCTCTTTGGTTGTGATGTGACTCATGTGCCTTTCAAAAGTGCCTTGAAGGGTTTAAAAAGGCCCTGCTAAAAGCTTAGCACTCTTTTAAAATCCTTTGTGGACACTGTGTACCTCCCTTCTGCATGACTCCACACTTAATCACACAGATTTTTTGTTTGATATTTAATTTTAGAAATTCATGGAGTTTTGCTCTTTGTTCTCCAACACTCAGATCTAAAGAGCAAAAGCTGTCTTTAGAGAAGAACAGGATGCACTCATACAGCTCTGAGGATAAGTCACTGTGCTTTATTTCACATCAACAACTTAAATTCTCAAGCTTTCTTTAAATTCTCATGTAGCTAAGTATCCTAAAAACAATGCCTACATGTTAAACTCCATTAAAGCACACAATCATATGAGATTGTGTAAATATTTAGTTAAGAATATTAACTTTCCTCAAGAACATATTCCAACTGTCATATTTCCCAAAACATCTTAAACAGTTGAGTTGAGCCTTCCTCTGAAACCATTTTGTTTTCCAAACATATACTGATAGAACATTGTAAAGTCAGTACTCATAATTTTTAACAAAGTTTATCCATTAAACTTCTCAAAATTTTTATTTTCCTTAAATACTTATCCAATTCCCTCAGACTGAACAGATGACTGAAACAGAGCAAGAATTTCATGAGGAAAAATGGAAACAAGTGCTTAAATTTAAGATTTTATCTATGCTACTGTGATTATATTTCTACAGGGATCAAAAGAAGCTACAGCTGTATATAAGCCCTCTTCTAAGAAAAGTCTTCAAAAAAAATTCCCACCCTTGCTATTACCGATGTTGCTGAGTTGGCAGTGGTAACAGCGAGAAAAGGCTTCAACAGCTTGCTTTATTTAAACTCCTGCATCAGTAAAACTTCCTCAGCATGTGATTGATAATTGTTCCCCAGCACTGTTGTGGAGCAGGACTGATTACCAAGGGGATTAAAATTCCAGAAAGTCTCTGAAGAGTGTCTCTGAGGTCTTCTCTTCAGTCGCTCTGCTGCAAAGCGAATTTAAGTGATGGGATTTAAATTTAGCTGTTTTTAGACAATATTTCCTGGCATGATCAGCATCCAAAGCCTTACTGGAACCCCTTCAGAAAAGTGTCTGACTTCTATCCAAGGTATAATACAGCCACAATTTAGGAACCTACTTCAGTATAGCAGAGTTTGCTGGCTACAGCTGGAAGGAAAATAGTCAGAGAGCAATAGATCACTTTTGTGGACTGAGCATGGGCCTGATTCAACCTTCCCAAATTGCTCCCACAGCTCTGCATTCTGACTCCAGTTTTTTGGGCCAAGTTATATTACCACTTCGTAACTAAGTAATTTCCTTAATGATAACCAGGGTCTGTATGAGGAGACAAATGAAACTTAGTGATGAGTCAAACCACATAGGTTGTTGAACTTCTTTGAATTTGACTATGTCAGAGAAAATATATAAAAAGCAAATATTACTCTTAACTGGTTATGAATCATGTACCCTGTAGGACTGTCTGTTGACAGTCTGCTTAGACAGCCAAGCTGGTAAATTAATCAGGATGCAGTCCCTTTTTATTACTGCTTAATTTATGAGCGTAGGGTAGGCAACTGCTTGGAAAAAAATTTAAAAATTACTTGGTCAAGCGGTGACTCAGTGCTTTTCTGACGCTTGAAGCGGAGGGGAGAAAATTGTGAGAAATTATTACATTTTCTCATGATAATTAGATATTCAGCAGAAACACTTCAGTTGTAGGCTTCTCTCAAGCTATTTGACCAGAATTGAAAAATTATTCACCACGATGGGTATGTTCAGGTGAAACCCTCTGTAGTCAGACAAAAATCATTTTGTTGCTAACTGCATTTGGTTGCATATGCTCAACCTACCTACACCACAAAGGTACTCAAAGAAATTTAAGCTGTACCATATCCAGTGCAAAAATGGCATACTGCTCATCAGTTAAACCCACTCTTGACTTCAGTATGGTAAAGCAGAGCAGCTAATTATTTGACTCACTATTTGGCCTGTATAATGTGAGTTCATTCAAGTGCACCCAGACAAATCAAGGGTCAGGAAAAAAAATTTTACTCATCTGATCTCTAGGTGAGCTGGGTCTGAAAGTCTCTTCAGGTGACAGAGCATCAGAAAAACAAATTATACCTGTCACTAAGACTTTGTTGCACTTAGCTCTGCCAAAGGGAAGATATGAAAAGACAATTTGGTTGTGCATTCACACACATTTTTTTACTGCTTTATAGCAGCAATGGAATTTCAGAAAGGAAAAAGGGGGAAAAAAGGTAACAAATAAATAATATATGGTTTTACATCAATTAATCTGAAGTCATAGAGTGTGACAATGTTGGAAACATCTGGCTAAACAAGAGTATGAAGGTTTGAAATTATAGAGATGTACAGGAAAAAAACCAGTCATCACAAACATATAAATTGTTTCTTTTTTTTTCCCTGAAGGAAACTTGGAGACTTAAAAGAAGGAATTATCAACATGACACTATTACTGGCAATGTCAAATACATTTCCTCTTGGGCATTTTACTTGACACCTCTGAAAGTCAAATGGCAATATGAGACAGAAACCTCTATCCTTCCTGCACTGTAGAATGTCTGAAGAGATGAAGCCTGGAGCATTAAGTGAATAGAAACAGTGTCAGTTCTAACTAATATTCTTCTGCACAGCACTCTTAAATATAGCTGAAAATTATTGAGTACTACTGATCTTACATTTGAAGAACAGAAATTTAAGTTGCTACAATAAAAAGGACCTGCTGAATTTCATAAATGCAGGAATTTCTATGCCCGTGTCAAAGTGATATTTGGAAGAAAACATTGAGAAAATGTAATGAGAGTATCTGTGACATTTTAGGAAGCAGCGAAAGCTTTTTCTCTCCTGATGGACTAAGGTGCCATGGTCAACAATATCCCAGACACAGGGTCTTAAAATAAAAAGGAAAAGCAAATGAAACTAATGGTTAGTGACTTTGCATATGTTTTATGTGCTACTTGCTTTTTGTGAATGTGAGTGATCCCATTGCCAGCAGAAGTGCTTGCAAGAACGGGACACATACAGACTGTTTGACAGTCAACACCACAAGGAACTTTAAATCACCTTTGAAATAAGACACAATATTTTTTTCTCCCTTGTATTTTAATTCACCTTTCAAACTTCTTTTGACTCCATTTTGGAAGTTTTCAGAAAGAACTCTGACTCTTTCTTGCTCATCAGAAGTTTGTGTGCCTCAAATAATTTCTTCTAAATTGATCTGGAAATAGTGCAGCTGTGCACACATTAAGTGCTGTCTTTAGTTTACCTCCAACTTTTTATTTTTCAGTGCATCTTTACTTAGAGAATAATTATGTGTTTAATGAGGTTTCATACCATCTTGATTAATCAAAAATGTGTTTCTTCCCTTGGAATCTGCACTTGCTTTCTCAATCCCAATGTGAAGTCTGAGCATAACTGCTGTATAAAAATCATTTTTATAGCAAGAATCTCTAGTGTCTAACAGAACAATGGGGTTTTTTCTTCAGAAGGATGAGGTGATACAGAAGAGGCAAAAAAGTCTACAAGAGGAAATGCTGAAATCAGTGGGGAAATGTAAGCTTGCCATTTAAAGTCAATATTTGCGGGATGCAATTTGTCACTGATTCATATACCTTTCCTTTAAATAATGTCTTCCAAGTCAAAAGAAAGCAAGTAGAATATTTTAATCATAGACTCCCAAAATAATTAAAGTTCCTTTAAGCTTTCTTCATATGTCAAGTTCTACAATCCTCTAATCAACTCAGTAGCTTTCCATTGGACCCACTCCTGTTTTCAACATCTTTCCTGACTGGAGAGAGAATGGGAAACCATGGTCCTGGTGTAGCCTAGCAGGTGTTGAGGAGTTTGAAATAAACACATCCTTTGATCCCCTGTCTGTTCTTTTGCTAATGCAGTCCAGAACACATTCTGCTCAGATTGATGCCATCCAGGACCCCCAGGGCCATTCCATCAGAGCTGCCCCAAGCACCCAGACCCCAGGCGTGTTCGTCTGCTTGGAATGAATCTGTACCATACTTATCTTTGCTATACACAATGCAGTTCTTTTTTACTCAATATTCCAGCTACTGATTTTTGTTTGACTGATTATTGTTTTACTAATATTTGTTCCTTCAAAATTATATGCCTTTCAGTTTAGTTTTCATCTACCACCTTGGTGAGGATATATTACATCCCATCATCTAGGTCTTTTATGAAAGATGCTACATAGTACTGGACAAAACATCATCCTCCAAGGAAATCTGCGTGTATCCAGCTGTCAATTCAAATTTTGCACATTAATTACACCATTGAAGTTCTGAAGTTTAGCACTCACTGGACAGGTCCATCTCTCCAGCTCATATTTTACCATCTTGTCAAAAAGGATATTGTGGGAGAACATGTCAAATATCTTGCTAAAAATCAAGGTTATGTCAAGGTTGTTGATGTTGCCTCCCTGTTTGAGAGAAGACAGATAATCTTTTACCCATATTGAGGCTGTCTTGTCTGCCAAACCAGCAGCAGTGCTGTCCTTGGATTAGTGTGCCCACACTCCGTGCATTGTCTTACCTGCTTTACTGCAATTATAAAGCAAACAAAGCAAAGACAAAAAGAGAGAGAATCCTCACAAATATTTTATTCTTCCTCTCAAAAATGTGGTCCTCTAAGATATCCCGTTTTCCCATTGTTTCATTTTTCAGTGAGCAGTCTCAGAGGCCTCAGGGGGTCAAGGCCTTGTCTTAGAAGAAAGCTGGAAAGGGAGCTGTGAGAAAATTTTCACTTGCAAAGTGAAGTGGAGGATTTGGGCCTTTTGCCAGTTCCGTGTGGGTATGATGATTTCAAGGCAATTTGCCATGTCTTTCTGTATAATTTTCTAGCAACAAAAATAGCTTCTGCATTAAAAAATGAAAAAGTGATGAAAAATAGCTTCTCCAAGTCAAGAAAAGAACAAATAAGGCAACACTCAGAAAAGTAAATTTATCCTCACATACATTAAACCCCTAAACTGCCATCTATTTTATTTGGCTGAGTTTCCTGAGCTTTGTTTTTCACTTCTGAGTTAAGTACTCTTCAGATTTTGCTGTTACCATGTTTTATGCTCATAGACCTACAAACAATGAAGCAACTCTTAGGTCTTGCAGCATTTAAGCCAGATCCTGGGTTAATCCATCTTGCAAATTGCTAATATCTGCAGATAAAACAGGGTCTCACACCCAATATCAAGAATCAGTGTAAAAAGTTTTTGTTTCTTTCCTTTCATCCTTTTTTCAATAATCCTCTCCTATTCTCATGTTTTACAACTATTGCCTCATCTCAAAGACATGCTCCACTTCAGCTTTTTTTTATGTAGGAAAATGCACAATTAAAAGAACATGCACAGTACTGTGTCACATTACCTTTCTAAGGTGCAGAGAACAATCTTTCAGTCTGACTTATATTTATATAAAACTTATCAAAATCGTTATGATTTTCCCTCATCTGTCTTGTTTAATAGCCCATGGAATTGACTACATGCTCAGCCTTCTATGATGATCCTACATGGCATAGCTGAAGTGGGATCTACATGGTACCACCTTTTCTTATGTCACCTTGCTTGAAACTGTTGCAGAGAACTGTCACAACCTGCTTGAAGCTTTTGGAGACAGTCAATGGTGTAAGACTGGTTACTCCCACTGCACCAGCACGTCTTGGCAAATCCATATCTGAAGGCAAAATCTACCCTGATAGAAAGAATCAAGTCTTCACACACAGCTTAATGTTAAAATCTGGAGTGAAGTTTTTAGGGGAGGGTTCACCTCGACATTTTAAAATGGCATTTTGAAATTTAAGGTCTATTAAAACTTAATAATTCATTATCCTTTCACTGACAACAGTTACACCAGGGTGTCTATATTTTGCCTGCTCCTTTGTAAGTGAGGGAGGATCAGATCCCTTTGAGTCATTCATATGCCCACAAAAAGACCAGAGCAAGACCAGTTGTGCTCATATTCTGCAATAATTCCAGACACCTACCTCTGCAGCATCTGCAGTTAAATGATTTTTTGATTAGTCTGTAATTTTTCATGTTCAGACAAGAATCTGAGCCTATGAAATCTGCTCTTGAGTATTGCCCTAATTTCAGCACAAGCCTACATGTGCCAAGGATACAGAATGAGGGGAAAAATATTCACAGAAAAAAACAATGGTTTCCTACGCCTTTTAAAGTAGTTTTTATTGTGAGGCACATCAGGTTTTCCATCAGCGCAGTCAGTGAGGTGAGTTGTGATGGAAATGGCATCCTGAGCTTGGACTCTACTTCAAAATGTAAACAGCACAAGCCACAACATATTGCTACTTTGAATACTGTTTATTGCATTTGTTTTCACTGAATGAAGACTGGGTGTTGTCTTTGCAAGTTACTAGACTCTGATTTTAATAAAATGCGAGAAAACAAAATATCCTTGCTCATTACACAAAGAATATACAGACAGAGGAGCACCATACTATCTTCAGGCTCTAATTCAATTAAAAATGTGTGGGTAAAGATATGGAAACATTTTCAAGGATGAAAATCTTCAATTCTATCTTGCTTCATATGGTAGACTCAAGACCCTTGAGTTACAAAACAGCTAAAGACAGCTCACATAAAATTCCACGTCATCTCTTGCAAGTTTCTTCTTCATAGCAAGGTTAATTTGGGAATTAGAACTAGTGCTCAGATTCTAACCCTGTATAATCCGTACTAAGAAAATCCTTTAATTGTGTGCACTGCTGCTTTTGAGAAAGGGAGCTCCTCTTGGTAATTCAAATACAGCCCTGCTTCATGAAAATTCTGTTGCTGTTGTTTACCAGTGTCCCCCCACAGACCTCAGTCCTTACCAGTGTGTGCTGGAAAATGGCACACACGTTCTCTTACACAGGACTTTGGGTCAACTCAATTTATACTAACAACCACAGAATGTGTCCACAAAATCTCAGCACCTGGCCCTAGGCAGTGTCCTTTGTGAGGCAGCTCTGTCCCTTGAGACTCAGGCTAAGCTGGGAGAAGGAGCTGAAGTTTTTTGTGTCACATTTGGGGATACAGAGTGGGCCTGCGCCCAGGTCCACATTGTTCACAATCTTGCAAGCAGTGGGTGCTGCAGACAGTTCCCATCCTTGTGAAGAGAAATTAATTCAATCTTTGTCCTTTTAAAAATACGCTTTTCTTTCCTAAACTGTGCTTGTTGAAGTGGGTTTTTTTTCAAGTTATGGCTGCATTGTACTCTTGTACATTCTTTCCCTTGGGAAAGCCTGACATCCACCTGTATGTATGGTCATTAGTAAGCCTTGTCACAATGTTTATTCTTCTGACACTAGGTTGAAAAAAGGCTTTCTTATGTATCTGTCAAGTGTATGTTCCACATTTAAGGTGTTGCAGTATTTTATTATTATTATTTACTACTCAAATGTTTGTGATCACTAACAGCAACATATACAGTAATTTCCATTTCTGCAAATGCAGCAGGGTGCAAATGAGGATGGTGTCTGTGTCCTTGAGCTGCACCTGAGTATACCTAAGACAGCCTTATACAAACTGACTGCAAGTCTATTTTATAAATAGAAAAAGACTATTTTAAATGTCTTATTAGTTCTGAGTAAAAATTTCCAGCATATTTTTGTGCACCCAAGGGTCTGCTTCTGTTTATGCTTCCCAGAATAGCAGAAAAAATTAAGCCAAGATTTGTTCTTATTGCCTTTTGTAAAACCACTAATGCTTGGTCTAAATTCTTACCTTGGTGTCTATTTAAATTATAGTTTTGAGCACACTGAAACAGTGTGAGTTTTTTTTCAACACACTTACATCCATTTTTTTACAAATTGCCCAGTGTCCAATGAATCCGTCTGACCAGATAGTTAAACACAGATAAAGCAGAAAATGAGAAAGGTTCCAGTCTTAAAAATATTGGGTTAAGGCTGTCTCTTCATTATGAACAGGATTTTGATGACATGTAGGAAATGGACACATCAACAGTCATCTCAACTGAAATTGCTTAGGTATGTATCAAAGACTAAAAGGCCCAACACAGTTCCTGGTGATTTCTGCTTTTCTGACTCAAGTTACCACCTCCCCTGACTTTAAAAAGACTTTATTTAAGTACCTTGAAGTCAGTGGGTGGCAGGGTGCCATAGCCGGTTTTTGTTTTGTTTTGTTTTGTTTTGTTTTATTCTGAATTAAGAAAGGGAAACATGCTGGTGGAGAAAAAAGACAAAATAGTTTCCATCAAGTGTATAGAACCAGGGTCTTTAACTTCTATTTCTTATATTAAAAGAAAATTAATTTACATTATTGAAGAGACTGAGGAAAACTAGCAAAAAAAAAGAGACTGTGAGCAACTAGCAAAATGGATAAATAATTGATAATAAAAAGGTTGTTTTCCTCCAGAAGCTGTCTATTGCATGCTGTGTTTTACTCAATAAAGTTATTAGCTCTTTTTTTCTTTCTTAAAAATGTTCTCTTACTGTTTAAGAAAAAATATAGCTGAATATATGAAGGAAGGAACTAGTTATCTTTCTGTACACTAAAAATTTTCTTGAAAGCAACAACAAAAACATTGTCTTTGAGAGGACTTTAAAAGAAATCGTCGGTGACCTTTTGAAAATGCATGCCTAGAATAGAGTAGGATTCCATAGGGACCATGTAATAGCTGATGATTAAGGTACTTATCATCAAATATGTATCATTTTTGCAAAAGGAAAATATATTCCTTGTGCCATCTGATATAGCAGAATATTTCTGCAAGCCAAGTATGAAAGCAAAGCTGTCAAAATAAATGCAACATTGTGTTCCAGGTGCATGTCTCTGAATTTACAGCTCAAGCAGCGCATCCACATTCTGAACATGCTGGACTTTTCAGCTCTCTAAAGAATGTGAGAGTGCCCTCGATACAAAAGCTGCCTAGCTGCCCTTGGGAAATGCTCTCTGTGCAGTTGCTTCAAGTTCTGTGCAAATGAAGCAGCAGGCAACCAGACGATACCAGCAAGAGGTCTGGGAAGGATCAGTGGACCCAAGTATTGTGGCCATCCCCAGTGTTGCAGGTTGGGCAAGGTAATACTTCCCCAGGTTTATATTATAGGTTTTTTCCTCTGTTTTTGTTTTATTTGTTTTTATCCCTTTTCCCCAGGCTTAAGCTTGTAGGGCTGTAGAGAAACTACATTCATCAGCTGGTTCCTATGGATTTGGTGCAAATTTCTGCATAAAACAACAGGTTCACAGGCAGACCACATTCTCCCCCTTTGCAGGGAGAATGACTTCCTAAAAAGAAGAGGAGCAGGTGACCTTCAATATCTCTGCAAATTTCACTTCTCTATGTTTGCTGGATGGGCACTTCCATGTTACAGAATAATCTAGTCTAGTTTATTAAGTCCTGCTGCCATTCACAACGTTCAAGTTCACATCCTATTACAAAGCAGAGCTGATTATATTGTTGTATTGGCATCTTTTAAGAAGAACAGTATTAAATTTGGTTGGCTTACAGCTCAAAGACACTGCACTGAACAAGAGAATCAGTTCCTCTATATCAGTACTCTGATTTAAATTATTCAGTTTGACAACAATTTAGGCTGCCGCTGTGCTGAGTCCTCTGATCAATACTGTCTCACTGTTCTCTTTTTCTACTCCTATCTTCTATTTTCATCTTTTGCTCTTAGTTTTCCACTTGGATTGTCAAGTCCTTGAATCACGAACATTGCTTTGATCTTTGTAAAGCGCCTAGAGCAAGTCAGTCCTGGTCTGTAACTAGTGTGCCCAAACAGTGTAATAAATGTGTCTCAATTACCGCTGATGCTGAAGTTGTTATTGTATCCATGACCATAGAGGTGATAAATGAACAGCAGTAAAGTTGTAAGTTTTCCTTTTTATCACACAATTCATCCCAGACATCTGCAGAAGGTGCTCTTGCTGCCACAGCCATAACTACTGGAGAGATCCCGGCCCTGAGCAGAAGGGTAGTCCAAGTTTAACTGAATGTGGAATTCCTACTGAGGCTGTCAAAAAGCTTTCTTGTAATTGGATGGTGATAACAGAACTCCCTGATTAACTTGAATTTTCAGTAAAGGTGTATCACCAAAAAAATCATTCTTCACTCACTTCAGTTTTGCACCATCCTAAAGCAAGGAAAATACAGCCCAGGAAGGCTAAAAGGGCAGTTAAAAACCAAAGCCCTGTGCCATCAACCCTTTTGTTTCCACCAAGGAAGATTTCACCCAAATCACTCTACTTATGCAGAAATCTAGTGAACTGCTTTCTTTTTTTTTCTGATTCATTATTAGTGGGAGGCATTTAAGATGAGTATATTCAACAAGATTTTTAGAAAAGTTCCTAAGGTCTTTCTGTACCAAAATGACTAACCCCTACACGTCAGCTGGGCTTTCCTCTCTGACCCAAACCTAACCAGGCTCCCATCCTTCCCAGCATCCACCCTCTTGCTTCCCAGATTGGTTGGGTGCTATGTGTTTATTTTCTTTGCTTCAACAAAATAGCAGCAAGAAGATCTGAAGGGAGGAGCTTTGGACTTTTAACAGGAGTTGGACCCTAATGGTGAATGGAGAAGGTAGTGGATTTTCCTGAAAAAAGTAAGAGGGAAGAGCAGCACCCTTTGCAGCATCTCAGCCTGAGCCTTCGGTGTTTGGTACAGTCCTGAAGGGATCTGCCCTGGCCTCTCCTCACTGCTGGGGCAATGCCTGAGGTAAATGAAGCGTGGGTAGAAAGATTATTCAAGCTGAAATGCCTATGAGTCCTCAGCCTCTCTTGTGAGGTTGTCAAAAGTTTGTACTTTTTACCGACAGAGACAATACCTTGATGAGACAAAGTAGCCTTTGGCTCTCGTGGCTCATTGTGGTTCACTTCAAAAGTAATCTCAAACAGCAACTCTGTCATCAAGTAACAAGGTCAGGTAAATTGGGGAGGCTGGAAAAGAGGAATTGGGTGGGAGAGAAAAAAGAACTCGCCAATTATCCACACCTACCAAAATCCTCTCATTACTTGTTCATAAAATTAATAGCCTGGAGACATCTGAAGTTATTCTAGTATTATTTTGGGGGGTTGGTAACTTACAGTAAGGATCACTATGGCCAAGGGATGTCCTGGGAGAATAATTGCCTCATTGTACTAGTAGTTTTCGCCTCTTCCTGATATACAACTGAAAGCTAAGGTGAATGTTAGTCAACACCCATACTCTTTGAGATGCTACACATTCAGTAGCTGTGCTTCTGTTAGCAAGAGTGGGTACACTCCAGTGTTCTGGTATGTCAAGCCTTCTAAGGAGAAGCACAGTGTGCTCTCTATTCCCTAAGAAAATCCAGACAAGGTCCTTTAGATAGGAAGCTCTTTTTTCATTATAAAATGTACAACATTATAAATGTACAAAATGAGTTCTTTTATCTCTAATATAAAAGCAATTACTTCTTCATGCAGCAGAAGTCTACGGTGTTCCTGCAGATTATTTTGTCACTGGAGTCATGTCAAACCCTTGTTACCAAATGGCAAAGCCCACTTGTGAGTTAATGATGCATTTGGGGATGGTTTTAGTACTCTAGTGACAGAAGGAACTGTAATGAATCTCACTGAACTTCATTTCAGGGCATGAACCTGCTATTCAATGGGTTGGAAAAAGTCACCTTCAAGGTTGTCAAACTACCACATTATATTTTGTTTCTGTGTACCATTTTTTTCCTTACCTTAGCTCCTCAAGATGCAGTTTCACTTCAGACTGTATCACTGAAGTGCAGCAGTCTGTCAAAAGCTGAACAATACACAACATTAATTGTTTCCAGATTCTAGGTCAGAATATTAGTCTGAAAAGATCCCTGTAGCAGAAGGGTCTTTAATGTAGTAAACATGGATGTGCAATGAATTGCAGAATACCGTTTTTATTACCTTATATTACAACTGCAGAAAGATTTAGGGGGAACAAAGGAACATATCCAATTCTTTGATTCAGGCTGGTCAGTCTTATTTTTGGCTTCATGGAAAATGTTTAGAAGCAATGAAAGAAACTTCATTGTTTTTCTGTACACTTTCTCCTGCCTTTAAGCTACAAAATGCAATTTCAGGATGTATTGGCTCAAATGTGTTTTTATTGGTTCCTGTAATCTATAATGTATTCAAGATATGGTGGCAGCAACCTGAAAAACTATTAGCATCTGTAAAGCAGTCTGGGACCAAGAGATTACTTCACAAAATGAAGATTTACCATGCAACTTCCCCAGAAATTAGTTGTGTTTGGGTCTGGCTCTTCCGTTACTTTCTTCCTTTATTGATCCCTTCGGGCAGAAGGAAACAGGGAGTTATCTGATTAAACAGGTGCAAAACTGTAGGGAAATCCTGCACAGCTGCTAATGCCACCTGACTCAGTGCTGGAAATGCATTCAGCTAGGTGTTGGTCAGAGTTCTGAATGATTTTAATAGTTAGTTAAATAATTTCAGAAAGGTCCAAGGTCTTGCAAAAGCAACAATAGACAGTTCCATCCTTTAAACAAAGGGCAAAGTTTAAATGATAAAAGTAAGTAAATATTTGTCTAGTTTTTAAAAGTATCATAGCTCGCATACTGAAGGAAATATGGGGGTTTGTTTCATTCCAAAGGTGGCGTTATTTGTTATTTGTGAAACACATACCAAGGTTTGACAGACTGTTGAAATATTTCAGTAACAGCAAGTCAAACTGAGCTGTTGATGTGCTTACAAAGGTTCTGAAAGCACAGAAAAGCACCTCAACGCTAATTATTCAGCCTAAAACAAATCTGAAATCTGTTTAATTTTTCTTGTGTATTTCGATAGAGAGAAGGTGACACGGTCTGCAAAAGGCATGCATAGGCTTGTTTCCATATTTTCCAGTGCATTTGAAAAATGTGTTTTTCTAAAATACATTATTTTGAAATTGTAGACTTGTAACAGGAAAAATAAAAGAGAAGCACAGCTGAAATCACCCAGTGTGTCTTGGCGGGATGAAAGTTCAACTCAGCTTCATTTCAAAAGAGATTTATAAATTGCTACATATTTCTCTGAAAATTGAGCAAGTTTAATCTTTTTCATATTCATTTTACAGTGAAACCAATACAAGGTGGGAGGTTGTTTTGGTTACAATGCATGTCCGGCAGATTGCATTCATAATTCAATCCTGCTGGAAAATGTGGTGCAAATTTCGCATCATTTTGGTTTTTGCAAATTTTGGTTTCTTGTGACACAATGCAAGTAGTCCTGAGATGCATTTTGCCTTGTATTGGTACTACCTAGTACAGTGTAGCTCTCTAAGGGGGAAACATGTGGGAACAACACAGACATTTCTGCACTCTGAGCAGCAAAACAAATATTCTTCCTCCATTGGAATGAGAAACGGGACATGGAGGGTTCTTGACAGCAATCAGATTATCTCCCTGTCAATGCCGAATGCAAGACATGTGAAAAGAATACCACAATTTAAGACCTTTCAAAATCCCCTGTCCCGTTCTTTATGAATGCACTATTATTTTGTTGAATGAGTACAAAAAGATTTATGGTTCACATCTTGCTTAATGGCCTCTATAGGATATTCTATTTCAGGGACACGTACTGCTTTACAAAAAGTTAGAATTCTTCACATATCTCTTCTGTACTGGGCCTAATTTTGCACTATTTGTCAACAATTGCTCTCCAAAGTCCTCCCAGTGTTGATCTGAATGCTCCCAGAGTATCTGTAAAGCCACAGTCAGACATTCATTTTCCAAACCATTTGCCAGCTGAAAACACTACTGCCCCTTTGCTGTTTGTTTTTGACCTGCCAAGGGTTATCCTATCAACATTACCAGCAAAGAAGGAATCACAAGAGGAGTCTCTAATCTATTCCAGGCAAAACCAGTTGAGGTTGACTTACTTAAATGGAGTATGAGCCAGAGCAGATGGCATTGTCCAAGACCTACTTGGCAGCACTCACACCGTGCTGTCCAGCAGCAGGACTGTGAGGGTTGTACCTCCAGCTGGAGGACAGCAAGAGGCATAGGGCAGGAGGTCTTAGCCCAGCATCACTCGACATAGATGCTCCATCAGGGTCTCAGGAAGGCACAGAGGCTAAGGGCACAGATAGTCATAAAATGCTCCGGTGTGCCCACACCAAAAGCTATACCATTCTTCACATGTAGTAGTCTCAGAGTCATTTTGATACTGAAATAATATCTTAAAAATATAATTTCCAGCTGCCCCTTTCTGTGATAGAAAAGACATGGACCATCCTGGCTTTTGTTTTTTGTGTTACTCTCAAATACAGAGGTGGTTTGGACTCATGAAATATTATCAGACAATCAGAAGATTGTCGGACTTCTGCAAGCAATTCACATGTTTTCCCTTGCGCATTTGTGAATATTTACACAAAGCGAAGAGAAAAGTGAGTGAATAAATTGCTGATCGTGGGTTATGTTTTGGGGTTGCTGATGGATGTTATTAAAATGGAGGCAGAACAGGTGATAAAAAATTGTAGCTGTAAAAAGGAGTAACAAAGTATACACAAGTCAGTGAGATAAATGTTATTAACACATGAGGCAGTTATATAATTTCTAGAACTTCTGTTTGAAGAAAAAGGGCACACAAGGGAAGGCCACTAAAAAAATACTCCTTTCCAGTACCCCTCAACATTGGCTTTGTTGTTATGTTTGCATTTGGTATTTCAGATTGAGATCATATCATAGATATTTACAGATCACAAATAAAGAAAAAGACAGTGATATAATGAGCAAAATCTGTGTACATAAATAAATTTTCCCTATGGTTAGATTTTACAAAGCACTCCCAACTTCTGTTATTCACCAGCTGCTCTTTGCAAGCACAACTCTAGAGGTAAAAACATTTTATGCATTCTAGTACAATCTGTGTTTGTGACTGTACTGACTTTGTTTAAAAATGTTTGCTTCTCTCTTTTTTAAAAAGTCAAAACGCTACCTGAAAGAAATTGCTAAAACAGAATAACATTGCTATTACCTTCCTTTAAAATGCTGAGACAGAAAGAAAGGACAAGTTTTTGTCTTTTCAGAAAGATTCATACACATTCATTTTGAGTTTCTTTTTTCCTTTTTTTCCCTCCTTACTATATTCTATGTTTAGTTAATTTTTTTTCTTTTACAAAGCTTATCTTTTTCATGTCAGCTTATGCTCTCTGCTGTATTGCAAAATGCAGTCAGGTTCCAGACTGACATGGAAGTGAGTTTGGAAAAAAACACAGCTTTTACCTACTCTTTGAGGTTCTTAATAACATTAGAAATATAAATGCATCACAGCAAGAGTGATTTTGTTAAAAGACAATCATCAAATAAAGTATGGATTTTTAACAAGCAAAGGATGAAAGTGCACTTAACCTTAGTGGCAGAGTGTGCATGTAATGACAAATTTCATCTCAAAGGGCTTGATCTGGCTGCTGCTGAAATCAATGGCAAAACTTCCACGTACTTTGGTGAAGAAAGGAATAGGTCAAAAAAGTTACATACTGATTTAAGGCAAACCACTGTTTTCTGCAGATTCAATAGAGTCTATTTCTTTTTTCCTGTATCTTTAATATCCAATATAGGAGTTGGGACAGAACTAGGAAGCCCATTGCGTTCCAGACCTCAATTTCACCATAATGTGTAAATTTGTCCAAATTTTAATTCATTTAAACACAATCCATAACAACTGACCCTTTCTTGTTTAGACACCAAGTTATAATTACAGTATCTCTCACTTTGGGGGAAAATGATATCAGAAATCACTGGAATAGATTATAGTCTTGTGTTTGAGTGATGGTAGTATTGATTGATGTTGGGGACCCTGACCCATGGCACATCTGGGGCCAGGTCTTTGCATCAGACTCCAGCTTGGTTCATGAATTGAACAAAGGGACAGAAAGGCAAGACTGGTAGTGGTTCAGAAATGAGCAGGTAGTGTGCCTTTCTGATCTTGTCTACCCTGTCTGAAAGCAGTTCTCTTTATTTCATGGGGCTGTTGGCAAGGAAAAGATTTCTGATCCAGATATCACTGCTCTCAGAGTTATAAGCTCCATTTTTCAAGAGGCAGGCTAGTAATGGTTAGAAATTTTCTACTCCCAGGCTGTACCCAAGGACTTGAAAGCCCTGAAGTACACTTTGGGTAATAACCTATAGAGAGATAGAGGATTAAACATTTAATAAGAGAAATGGAAATCAGAGTTCTGAAAACAGCTATCTGAGCTCACAGCTTGGATGACAGTTTGGGATTTTCTCCTAAGATGTTTACCAAGCAATCGGGTGGAGGCAGGCTCAAGCACACATTCCCTTGGCAGAACTGAGCACTTGCTTTAGATGTTTTTTATTCTACTGACTTGTTGGAATAACAATTAAGAGTAAGTGTAGCACATGCTAAATTTCCTCCTCTCATTCTATTCCCTCCCTGTTGTGGTCAGTGGAATACAGATGTCACTTTGGCACACTTATCTGGGATACTAAATTCTTTGTAGTGTAGATTCACAATATCTGATTTGGTTTTCCTGCCCAAAGAGGCTTTGCTTCATTTTGCATCTCGATCTTTGCTTGACTCTGTCCTTATATTTTGCAGGTCCAAACTTGTTTATGCTAATTTGGATGGGTTTAGCATACGTTAGGAATAAATTATGGCTTGATGCATTGTTTAGAAAATTTATAATAAAGCCTCTTTACCAACACATTCACCTATTATTTTTCTCAGTTCATCATTGCCATTACACTCAAGTAAAAGTGATACAAAAATGTCACAATAAAGTATGAGGATTCTGAGCCATAGAACCCCACCATACACATCTTTAAATTAATGAGGCTTCATGAGGGTCCTCAATAGTCATTTCATACATTTGTGTGTCCAGCACTACTTTACATAATAGTGATGTATTACTGATTTTGTACAGGTGGAAAAACTGAGGTACAAAAACTCTTTTTGGTTTTGCAGTTAATTTTTTAAGTTAATCTATCTTTTAAGCTGGAGTTTTGTGTGTCATTAATGTGATTGTTTTTGCTACATTATATTCACTACATCTGGTGAATGGGAAGAGACGAGCCTCAAAGAGCTCATCATGTCTTACATGGGTCTCAGAAGCAACACAAACTTCAGAGTAATTTCATTCATCCTGGTTCTAAATGGGCAAATTAACCCACACTGAGTTCCTTGATGTTCAGATACAGATTCACATATCCAGCCTTATCTGTGCCACATTAGCTCAAACATTTCAGACTTTGCAGGTTTCAGTGTGAGCACAGATGGTACAAAAAGATGGATATCTAGGCCTACAAATGGCCACTGAGATTTTCAAGTGGCTTTCTCTGTAATAAATAATAAGTGCTTACAAGACTGTCCTCAAATTATGTGTCCAACCTCTGCAAACCAAGATACCAAGACAGCTTCCTATAAAAAAAACTCTGTCAGAGTCTTTAATAACAAAAATTCAAATTGACAAATGGGGCTTTTAACGTTACTGGAGAACCTTTACCTAGAATGTGTCTTGTATTTACCTGATTGAAGTTTTCAAGTTTGTTTCATTTTGGATCTCCAGTAATACAGGGAGGATCATGCAAAAAAAGCCCTTAGAAATCTAAAATGATAATAGACCTTTCTAGTTGCCAGTCTGTTAATAGGCAAAGTACAGCTTTTTCAAAGATGAAAAATTTAGAGTTGAGAATGGAAGCCTACTTCTATAAAGCAATCCTCTCCAAAAACATACTCACAACTCACCAGGGTTGAAGTGGATTCATCAATAATCTGATTCTACCTCTCCACCTCCACAAATTTGATTCCACCCCTCTCTGTCCACTACCATACACACAAATTTGCCTCTGTACATGCCTCTTTTTTATCCTGATTGTTCAAATAAGTTCAAAATTATTAGAGATGTTATGTTGATTTAATTTCTGTAGGCTGGAGTGCCCACAACCATTCTGTTTCCATCTTGTGCAACTTTTATTTTATGTGAGGTAAAAGATGGATGATGTGCAGAATGAATCCTATCTGGTCCTGAAAGAGATACTTAATGTTTCATCTTGTCTTATGATTACTGGCTAGAAAAAAAAATTATTGATTTAAAAGTCAAAGCCTGTCTATTTCTTAGTTGTGGTCTTAGCAGACCTGCCATGCAAAGTTTATTTATTGGGAACTAAAGATGAGTGTTTATATTTTTGAAGAGCCTTGTAGTTTGATAAAAATAAAAGCATACTTGGTTTATTTCCAGATCCAATTTCAACTGAATTCCCCACACGTAGGAAATGAGGGGAGGTGATAAGTTTTTCAGATTATACTTTAAGTCTCCTGGTTGAAAATGACACAGTAGCCTAATAGCATTTCAAAAAATTAGAACAGTGGTGAGGATCCAGGGGAAATAAAAAGCTGAGGGAGCCCACAATAATAGGTTGAGGTTAAATTGGACAGGACAGATAATCAGACTGGACTTATAGTCCCTGCTGTCCTCGTGGAAGCAAAGTCTGTCCATAAATAAGACTATCGGAGTATGATTTTGTAAAGATGTATGATGATCAAGGTCACAAATCAAAGGTAAGGTGAACAAAGTAATCTTTAATACACAAAATAGAATAAATTTTACGAGTGCTGTGTTCGCAAATTCAATCCAGAATAGAATTTCAATTATTTCAGGGGTAGACTCATTCTAAAACATAAAAAAACCACAAAACCACATACTTTCACCCTATATTATAAATTTTCTAAATTGTTTTTAATAATTAAGATTTTTTTGGTAGCACATGTATCTTTTTTCACATACTTCTGCTGCTGCAAAATGTTGTTTTTCATTCACTATGACCAACAGAAACATGTTTATAGATCAGAAGAAAAGACTGTGTTCATGAAAAGGAGTGTGAAATCACTCAGCACTTACAGCATTTAACATTTTCGAAAGGTTGCACTTGCATGAATAGACAGTTTGTAATTGACTCTAACTTTACTGAAGACTGAGTGATGAAGATTTATCCCCTTAACAGATAGAAAAAAAATTGGTGGGAGGCTGGGGATGGGGATGTGGATGTGAAATGAATTGCTTCATCCTCCCTGGTAGAGGGACAACAATAAGAGACCAGATGCAGGCAAGAACCTGTGTTCTTTCCACGGCTACAGTATTTCAGTATTTTTATTCTTCTCTGTAAGCAGTAAAGAATAAGGGAAAATGTGCCCATTTCCAGCTTTAGTGGCCTCACAGAAAGGACAGAATATTCATATCTCAATCCATAAATTCAGAAATATACTGAAATGAACCAAGTGAATTAGCAGACCTCTTGCATTATACATGTAGGTGAACATATGTTGGGAAGTCCGCCTGTTCCTGATTTCTGAATACTCAGGTGGTTCAAAGAGAAGTGAGGGGCCACTGGTAGCTTGTGCTACTTCAGTGCATCTGCTGAATGAAATCCACACTTCTCCAAACCAGAAAACATAGAGGCAAGGTGCAGAATATTCCAACATATGAAAGGCAAGTAACATAGTGGTGAGGTAACTGTCAGTGACATCTCTACTCTGTCTCACAGGAATAAGTGCAGAAGAATGTTTTTGTGCACTTTAGCTCCATTCCATTAGGAACTGGCATTGTGACCACTGTTCTGGTTTGCTGGACAAATGCTGAAAGCCACTGTTTTTTCACAAGTGTCTTTGGGTGTTTTACATCCCTCTGGGAAGCATTGGATGGAAAGAAAACATATTCCAACATGTACTGCATGTATGTGAGCTCAGAGGAATTCAGCGTATATTATCCCAAAACTTCTAGAGATCTTCTTACAGGGGCAATGGTGATTTTCTTCTGTAAAGAAGTAGGACACACAGATCTGCTTCCTGAAATCTCTGACAGAAGAATATGTTCAGGAGTGTCCGCAAAAACTATAGTGTTAGATGACACCATATTCCTACAAGCAAGGGATTGATACTTTCTGATAGTTAACATTTATTCAGTAGAAAGTTTGCCTACAGGTAGATGTTGTGCAGAGACTGAGCATACCTGAGTTAGGAGACCACTGGTGTAACTCCCAGGGGACTTACAGCTCGGTGTGAGGGTTTTTTCCTTGATGGCATGCTCCTGATCTTCATGGGAAAGCCACTCTGCCTAGGTGACATTAGATGACACGTTGCCCAGTACTCATACACTTTGCTAAAGTACAGTGGGATCAAGGTCACACATTGAAATGTTGCAGTTCGACAGTACCAGCAAGGAAAAGGAATTATGTCTTTCTCCTCTAATCAAATCTCATCTAATACCTGACAGCATTACAGTGATTATTGCAACTAACTCCCTGTTAAAGACTGGTTTGCCTTCCTCCTTTCCTTCTCTGCCATCCCCTGAATATGTAGTCCCTCTCTTTTTCGTGTAGTCTTCCTATGCCTGAAATTCAAGCCTGTGGTTAATCCACAACATAGGCTTTCAACTACAAATCTTGCTTTTCAGAGGGCTGTAAGAGGCAATGTGTCATCTGGGAGAGCATTAAACAGCTGAGTGCTCTGAGGAGCTTCTAGTCTAGGCATCTTCCAAACTCTGCATATTAAGAAATTAAGTGTTTTTGCTTTGAGCCATGTTTAATGTCTTGAGCTTCTTGGGGAATAGGAGGGAAATGTAAGGAGATGGTGAAATATGTCTGGTGGAGATTTCACAAAGTTGAACCTTTATGCTCTCTATCATCAAGGTATAACCAATTTCAAGGCCTTCAAGTGATTACACAAGGTTTAGAGAAGCTCTTCATGCAGTGCTTGAGAACAAGATTTTCAGGTATTCTTAGCTTGGATTTTGACACTTGTCATATCTGATGAACAGACATGGATTCCCAATGCTTGTCTTTTTGTTTTTCTTTTCCAGAGATACCAGTTGCTTTTGTTGCTTCTGCTACCAGCTTTTGTCTCCAGCTGAATGAGAACACACTCCGTGTCCTGATGATCTGCAGGGCTTGCCAAGGTAAAAACTGGTTTTTCACCTCCAGAGAACATTCTTATCTCTTCTTTTTTGGGCCATTGAGTGATGGACTCTGGCTGACATCAGATAAGTCCACACCACAGACTCCTGAGCTGGAAGCTCAGGCTTCCAGCGTGGCTATCCATGTTCACCACTCAGCACAGCCAGACTGATCTTTATGGAAAGCAGAATGCTGCATAATACCCTACAGATGGTCCTGGAACATATGGTAAGAAATTGAGGCGCTTGAAGGATAAGGAAACAAAACTTGTGGTGCAATATACCAAAAGCAAGGTAGAGGCTCCTCTTGGTTACAACATTCGACTTTAAAATGATTAGATTCCACCACACTCTAGTTAACCATAACCAAAATATTTTGATAGAAGAAGACTACAGTGATTTTTATGTGTTCTTTATATAAAGTCCCTAATCTGAATTATGTCTCCTGTTCAGTTCCTGGACTGTTGAAAGAGATCACGGTAGCCAGATCTGAAATATAATGAGATTAATGAAAAATGAGGGGAAAAAAGAAAGCACCTTTTTCTCCCCTTTTGATTGAGTTTGATATTACAGACAGACCTTGGATGTGAATCAGACAGGTAATTTATGTGAACAAAGCTTGCACTGTTCTGGTTACAAGTGAGTTGCTCACAAGTAATCAAATACTTCACTATGCATATGTGTAAATCAATGTCATCCCCTATCCCACTGCATTGTAACGGACTTGCTTTCTCCAAAACAGTATAGAATCTGTCACAGTGTGCCAGAACACATAAGAAAGTTGTATCTGGACACTGAAACAAAGCCCAGTGCTTCAGAGAATGTTATCTTACACTCAGACTTCAGCAGCTGTGTGTCTGCACATGGAAAAAATTCTCTATTGTCTTTTATTTTGTGCTGCTATCAAAGGCAACTGATAAAAAAACTGTTGATGAACTATTGCTAGAACTTACAATTAACAGTGAAGTATAGATAGAAATGCTTCTTAAAAACAATCTCCAACAAAAATTTGCCCTCTACCTTTGAAGTTTTCTTTCCTGCATGCCCCACTGCTGGTGCCTAGTGAACTGTCTTCCTTTGTCCCCACGCTCACCTGGACACAAAAATCCAAGGCACTGCCCTAACCCTGCCACTAGAATATTCTCTCTCCAGATTACCAGTGCTGGTTTGCTAAACATCCTCAATATGAGGTGATCAGCAGGGCTTGACGACCCTCAGCAGAACGGCTTAGAGAAATTAAAATGGCCAAGAGGATCAGTTCAGCTCTCATAACTGTCGAGGCTTCTCATTCCTAACCCAGCCTTACCTACACCAACACTTCAGTCTTATCTGATGTTTACATTACTGCAGAAATACTCGGGTAAATATTTCCACTACTAGCTTTGTAATGGCAACCCACAGGCAGATTGTTTCAAAATTAAAGTCCACTTAAGGACCCAAAAAGCCTCAACTTGAGAGTTCTCTTTTAAGAGGGAGATGTTTTTTTCTGTCACTACAGGTGAAAATACCTCCTGAACATTGGATAAGAGACCAAAACACCTCAACGTTTCCAGCAAAGCAGCTCTTCGCTTTTAGAAAAGATGTAAAATGAAGGTGAATGTGAAAAACTCCAGAGTGCACTCTACCTTGTGGAGTTTTGCATGTTGCAGGGAGTGAAATGGGTGAAGAAAAGTAGAATCTGCAAGTGATCTGTATGAGCTGACAGGAACACCTCCCAGCTGTGGATACAGAGCCTGCTTACAAATACTTAAGTAATAACACAACTATTTCCAAAGTCCATCTTCCAGAAAGTCCCACCAAGCTTACTGCTTCAAACAGGGTGAAGTCTGAATTAGATGCCAAAAAGTCATCTGAGCCTGCCCAGAAGAGACTTGGAATCTGATATGACCCTTTTATCTCCTTTGGAAATAGTACTGCAATAATTATAAAAATCTTTTCTTCTCTAGCTAGCAGATAGCCTTCAAAACATAGCCTTTGATATATCCTGATCAGCTTATACAGCCCTTCACTTAATATACCTCATCAAATGTGAGTACTTCAGTCTGCAAATCTGCCCCTTGGATAGCAGGCTTGACCAAAGGGCCACTGAAAATAGCAGGTCTGCACCTGCCAGAAATTAAGGAACCAATTAAATATTTTCATATTTTTCAAACAATGCTGTTTAGTCACAAAGATTCAATATTTTGCTTGCCTAAAACTGTAATGTTGACAGTGATTTCCAAGAGGCAGACGCCTGACCCTTTGGGCAGCCCTACCCAGTTCATCTGTCACAGCTGCTTCGAGGACAGCAAGAGCAAAAGCTGTAGATCTGGAAAAGCTCATAACCTCCAGGCAAGAGGGTTGTTTTGTCAAAACCAGAGGTATCTAGCTGGTTTTGGGTATTGAGGCAGGGAATTCTGTCAGTCTATTTTGCTCAATTGCTTCGCTGACCAGAAATGCAAGGCAGTGGCAGAATCAAACCCAATGTTTTCACTGTCTCTTCCCTCTCCTCTCAAAGACACTGGGCACACCTGCTCTTTTGAACATACCAGGAACACCTTTTAGCCTTCTAAGCCTCTTCAAAGACCTGATCTCCTACTGAGGGCAGTCTTAGGCCATTCCTTCCTCTTTTATCCTTCTTCTGTTCATTCAATGTCTCCAAATATCTGCATATCACATCAATACTGAGTCAGAGGGGCACAGTCAGAAAAGTTCCTCATGGATCAAAGCATTTCTCTTGACAAATACAATAAGACCATTCAATACACAGGACGCTGGCTCTTTAGGGGCATTTTCATAAGGCAGGACAACAGAAAGTTAGGTTCTAATACATAGCATTTAACATTACAGCACTAATACTTAATTTTTTCACCCCTTTTGTTAAAGCATTTTTACTTTTCAGAAAGAAAATGTGTAAAACACCACTTGGAACATATGAAATCTATGAAATCTGGGAAATGAGATATGGGAGTCAATATTGCATGTGTTGTGTGGGAACTAGCTTGCATTCAGGGTCGTTTTGAAAAAGTGCTGAGACTAAACTTATTTATACTTCAATAAACTTTATTGAACAGCATTATTGCTCTATCTCAATAAGCGAGTTTAATGTTCAGGCCCATGCACTACCTCTGCCCAGCTCCAATGTGTACCTCCCCTTACGTATACTTTTGCTACAGCTGAATAGCTCAAGGATTATAAATTGCAAAGCAACATGGAGCACAATGCTAATATTTGGTGTCTGCACTGCTTTCTGCAATGCACAAGAAAAGCACTTAAGTTCCCTTGGAAATGTGTGTAAGTAATTTTCTTTAGTGGAAAGAAACTGCAATGGAAAATGGTACCCCTCGTTGAGAACCCAAACAGCACCAAACTCTAGAATCTAAGGCACGTGCACTGATTATCTATGAATGAGATGAGATTTTTACCCTCCTCAATCCTTACAGAATTGTGCTTTGCTGATAATCATTGCAAATGTCTCTTCAGATTTTATAGGGATTTATATACAAATGCCACTATAAACACAGAATGGAGCACAGCCTTGAGGCAAATAGAGCTTCTTACATCGAACTGCAGGGTACTTCTGCTGAGGCAGAGTAGTCATTTCCCAATTATTACGTTAGTGCAAGATAAATATGAGTTAACAGGAGTATCCAGCTGCCAAGCTCAAAAACAAAAGAAATAGACAATGTCGTGTTATAGATATTTTCCTGCTGCTTAATTCTCCTGTCTGCTCCTGTGCAAATACTCACCTTTTTAATGAGGAAATGGTCTGTAAAGCTGCAAAAATGAAAAATTAGATATCTATTCAATTCGCTGTAGTACTGTTGGCATGACACTTCAGGTCAGCTGGAAATCTTTGAAAAGCAAGACGTTTGTAACTTAAAGTAGAAAATCTGAATGCAAACTCAGCTGGCTTAACTGTGAAGCTCTTTTGGCAAACCGCTGGAAAACGTAATTGAATGTAGCCCTCCTGGGAAGGAACCCTAATAAACTGGAGGACAACTTGTCTGCTAGCATTTTGATTTTGCCTTCACAGTGTTCAGGTCTTTGTGAGATCACAGAAGTAAGTTTCACTTACAGGAATGATTACCCTACACAGTTATAGGTAAGGGCCAGTTTTATCCTCCCCCTGCAGCTAACATCCATCAATGAAATGGCTTTCTATACATAGCCTGTTTTCCTGAGTTTATTTTCAAAGGTTGACCATCATTTTACAGACACAGGCAACAACTGAACAATTTACTCTGGCATGTTTTTGTGCTTACAACCCATACCAGGGTAACAAATGTGATGAGCTGCACACTCGTCTAAGAGGCTGCTGTGCAGGCAGAAAACAGAGACACATTTTAGCTGCCAGCCTGGGCTGCACCTGCAGGAACACTAGTGATGCCAGTGACATTATGTATCTACACAGGAATAAAAGGTGAGGGACATTGCTGTAGGGGAACTCTAAGGGAACACGTGGTCTCAATTCACTACCTGCGACAATCTACAACCATAATAATCCCCCTGTAGTCAACATCCTTACAGACACCGTACAAATACTAATATTTTTTTCAGCTGCTTGTTTGCCAATTCCTAGAGTATTCATGCCAGCAACATCTACTCAGAAAAATACTGCCACTTGTGAAGTGATTCATTGCAAATCCCATCTTTGCACAGATTTTCCTGTTTAAGGTGGATAATGGTACCAATGCACTAAGAATGACTCCTGGTATTCTGTGGCATGTTTTTAGTTTGGGTTCTCCCATTCGCCCCAACACAACTACAATCTTCACCCCTCAAAACAGTAGGTACAATATGGGATAATCTCCTTTCTGTGTTTAGTTATGCTTACACTCAGCTAGCAGAAAGCAAACTTCAAATTTGGCTTCCACCTCGCATGTGGATTCCTGTGATGATATCCTGCCATAAGGCATGGCTAGAATCAACTTGGACTTCTACTGGATAGTGTCTGAGAGTCCAGCTCCTGGAAGATACTTAGTATCATTTCATCCAGAAATTTCATCCAGATGAAATTTCTCATCCAGAAAAGTCTCCAGCACCTTGATTTAAATTAAAAAATCATAAGGTTAAACAAATTCCTTGTTGCACAGAATAATGGTAAACATTAATTTCTGGTTTAGCCTGTGACACATCTTATCACATATATAGTGATTACTGTTTGTCAGTATACTACTGTATGCCAGAATGACACAGGCACATTTAATTCAGGTTCAGTGAGGACCAGGTTTTTAAGACTCACAAAACCTTCGCTGGCACAGGCCCAGGCTAAGGAAAAAAAACCTGAGCAACTTACGCATCTTTCATGGTTTCAGGGCAGATGTAGGTCAGTGTGACCCCAGAAAATTGTGGTCACTGGCAAGTTAGACCAGGTTTACTAAGAATGGTGCACCAAAAAAACTGAGACAAAGCATCACTGGGCAGTATGAGAGGAGAATCAAGACTATTTTCCTTCTTCCCTTTTCTTACCTTTTGGTATCTCTCAAATCTTACCCAAGATGTAAATCTCCTCCAAACTCCAGCAACCTTCTTTTCTTTGTGCTATTGAAACCCCTTACATATGTTCTGTTTTGTTTCACATGAGTTCTTACAATTCTTATGCAGAATTAATCCAGTAATTTCATCATTTGCTCATCTTTGATTTGTCCCAATTATGTTAATAACTATGAATATTCCAGAAAAAAAAAAAAAGATACATCTGAAGTGCTTCTGACAGGCTGGTACAGTAGTCCCTGGAGGTGGTTTTAGATGCTACAGAATGCGTTCACATTTTTCTGCCATGGTGCAGCACTAAGAAAAACAAAGTCACAGCTGGCACAGACAGTTGTGTTAGAGAACTAAAATTATCCTGTACTTTCCCTGGTAATGCCCTGGCTGCATCTGACAGTGACGGTTGTAGTCAGGCTTACTTTATATGCATTTATTTCACAAACAGGGACATTAGGACCGTATTCTGTCTTGAGTACAAAGAAGTCACAGCCATCCGTACATCCTTGCTTTGTTTTTCACCCAGCCCTATTCCATACCCAGTTCTAGGAAACCATTTAATAGTGTCAGACTTCCTGAACTGACCATATTTACATAGTGTCATCAGGCTTTACTGAGCATGCAACCAGCAATGCAGGACATTGCCTTCTACACATTAACTGTACATCATGAGAAAGGTATTTTAAATGCATTTAATCAGAAAGTTGAAAGATAAAGAAGTGGTTATTTACAATGTTTCACAAAATGCTTAGTAAACTGCTCAGAATCAGATCTCTGAAGGCACTGTCAAAACAGGTTCACTTATTATTTAATAAGTCACTGTGAAGATTATATTCATTGCTAATACTCAGGCCTGGAAGATGAAATGGCTGGAACAAATCAGTAACATGCAGTAAACTGTCACATACTCTTCAAGAGAATGACAGAAGCCAGTAGAATGGGAGCAGCAGCAGCATCTCAGAAGAAATATTATCATGGAAGAAAATATGCTAAATAGCACTGAGCCAGCAATAAAAACGTCCAGTAGCCAAACAGAAGGCTGAAATTACTCAGACATTCCCACTCAAAACACAAGATAAACCTCTCACTCATGCACTTGGTATTTCCAGAGTGAGCAACTGTTCAGGAGCACTCTTGATTTTGAGTATAAGGCAACTGAGAAGCCGACCACAGCATAGGTCAACTGTAGCTAAGTTGTGTTCTGCTGAAAACTCTACAAACTCTTTGCAGAAATGAGTGGATCTGTGCCAGTTTGCAGCAGCTGAAGGCCTTTCTCTGCCATTTTATAAATCTTGAACATTAAGATCAAAACAGATTTCATCATATGTAAAGGAAAAAGCATTGACAAATAACTTACCAATTTGAGTTTATATTCAAAGGGAGGTAAAGGTATGAAATCAACATTTCATTTGGAAACTGGTCAGCCAGAGAAAAGCATGAGCAAGTAATTCAGTAGAAATCACAACAATAACCACAATGACTCCAATAGAACTAAAAAAATTGAACCAAACATAAATTAGTTCACTGACTAGCAGCGTTTGAAGTGTGCCATTTGTGTCTGATGCAAATAAATCACTCCAAGGTATACAGTCTAACTTTGTGTTAACCTAAAAATTTGTGTCTCTCTGTTGCCGTCACTTTCTATACAGTTGGGAGAAGCACTGTTTTGCTTTTGGGGATTTTTTTTTTTAACTTCAAGAAAACAGCAATTATTTTAAGTTTTCCTCATAAGTAT
This sequence comes from Phainopepla nitens, assembly GCA_013400175.1. Lineage (NCBI taxonomy): Eukaryota > Metazoa > Chordata > Aves > Passeriformes > Bombycillidae > Phainopepla > Phainopepla nitens. Next base: position 102,648 of record VXBQ01005832.1, read on the forward strand.
GAAAATTGAATCTCATTCCCCAGAGTTTACTGAATTCAGTGAATGTTTAAGTAAACAAGGGTAGATTTATTGCTTTTAATGGAGCAATATAAAAGTTGTCTATTTCCTCCAAGTTTAGGTACCTTAAACAGTCACAGGCCAAAACATGAAGACTTGTGCGCTGTTTCGTTTGGGTAACAGTTTATCTTAATCATAAATATAAAAGTTAAGAAACACCTTCCTCTTTTTTGTTCATTTGCAAAAATATATTCGCTTACTCCTGGGATGCTACAGAGTATTTTAAAAAAAAAAAAGTTGTGCTGTACTACACAACAAACTGCAGATCCAGTACTGTCTGCATTTCTATCCACTCTTCTCAATAATAAAAATAACTGGTACATTTTTCAGAGTAGCTTGCCAAAATGGTACTAGAGGGCAGGCAGTACTTTTGAACCAAGGAGAGGAAAGCAAATCCTAAAGCCAAATATCTTCCCCTTAGGATGTTCTATGTAAAGTCCCATTAGGCCTAGGCCAATTACAGTTTCAGATATTGCTTAGAAATTATAACTTCATACCACAAAATGTCTGTTCTATTACTCATACAATAATGCATTGCATTTCTAAAAACAATTCTGGATCAATGGTCAATAAAGACCATCAAAAGGATGCAAAGGTGTATAATCAAGCTTTTATCTTGCCTTAGCAACTTCTAGGCAATTAATATTTCATGACATATATTAAGAGGGTTTGTTTTTTTTCTGAGTTTATGCCTAATGTAGAATTCTCAAAAGTGAAATATTTGCCAGTGGCAATCTCTTTCGTACAATATTAGCATATCCAATTCTTCCCTTGTGGGATGTTTCAGCATATAATATTAATTCACAATTAGGTAATGTACTCATTTTTGCAATCTCCTGTGTTCTCATTAATTAAAACCCTGGTACAATCACTTATAGTCTATTCAATTTTACTTTGTTTGCTTTGCTTTGATTTTTTTCATTTTCTTTTTATTCCCCTACCTTGTTTCCAGAGTGATACTGTTTTTTACTAGAAAACTTCCACCAATGCCTGCTCCATATTCAGCACAATATTCAGCAGTTACTCACATGTATGGATCCAACAGCTGCAGGCAGGATGGTATTTTTTTAATTGGGTATGGTTTACTTATCTATATTAATATAAATAATAATGTGACAATAATATAATGTAACAATAATACTGCTTTGCTGTAGGATTTGTAATATTGTCGTTTTTTTTCACAATTCAAAGTTTGAAACCGTTTCAATTTCCTTTCTTTCTTCTCAGAACAAGTCATGAAATTTCTAAAAAAATTGCATTCTCACTGAAATTCTCAATGAGTTGTTCAAATTATGACCTGCTCAGCTTCCTGTTATACAGATAATTGTGAGTTGTTACTTAAATCTTCAAACAAATTTTGATTAAGGAAATTAAATAATCAAGTATGAGACATGAAATACTGGAGAATCATCCTTCAATAGGTTTCTCTACATTTTCAATTCTCATGAAAAAAGAAAGGAGTCATTGTAATGAATGCTACATACAGAGAGTAGTAGGTGACCAAATATATAAAACGTGTGTCAGCTATCAGAGGTTACAAACTCCTATTTCATAGTTACTACTGGCTGGGACAGAGATTCTGGTATTAAGCCTCAAAGTTTGAAGAGAATTTTCTTTTAAAGAGGTCAGAACATTTTGGAACATTTTGCTAAAAGGTGGGTTTTTTTCTGTATGTTAATGCTAATAGCTCTATTCCTTTCTATATTTAACAGCTTGCCTGCAGGACTTCTTTTGAGGTACGTCTTTTTGTTACAAGTTTTTATGACCAAACTTTATATCAGCAGTTAAAGGACGGAATAAACCATTTTAAAAATGAATTTAAATAGAATAAAATACAGGTTTTTATAAAAGAAAAGTAATTATCAGAGCAATATCTAACTTATCCTCTACCAATCCAGAATGCAAACCCCTTCAAATAAAAGGTTATTTGTTAATTTTTTTTTTGCTTGTTGTGACAGCCTTTTTATTTTTTTCTTTTCTTTTCCATTAAGGATACTTTTAAAACCAGATTCTGATGAATTAATATCAAACAGGCTGCTCCCATTTATTCCAAAAGGAATCTTGGAGTTTACATATTTATAACATTGGTGACAGGTTGCCTTGTGTTTCAGAAAAAAAAATGTGGTTAGAGAATAACTTGTAATAGGAGACAAAAAAATACACTGGCAACAATTATTTGTCAGCTGAAAGAAAACAAGGTGAGAGACCAGATAAGAGGCAGATGGAGAATGAAAGAAGACAAAGGAACATGACAGTAGGTATTATAAAAATAGTTGAACCTGGAAACGCTAACACCCAGAGACTCATGTTTCTGATAAAACAGATGAGGCTCTAGAAGAGAAGAAAAAATTAATACGTGACTGGGTTGAAGAGAAAACAGAAATATGCAGATTGAGGGTCCTATCAAAAATCAAGTTCATCTTAAAAAATTGGAAGCCAGAATATCTCAGGAAAATTAATGAGAAACACAGACATTCAGTGACCAGGTTAAAACCAGGGAAGCCATAATAGCAGGATGTACTTTGGAGAAATTGTGGACATCTCACTAGCCATGAATTTGCAGTGTAATATGATAGAGGGGAAACATAAAATCCAAGCAGCAAACTCTGGCAGCTAATCACAAAGTAGAGAGAAAACAGTTCCTTATCTACAATCTACATGGCTCTGCTACAGCTGTCTCTGGATTATTTCATTAATTAAGGGTAACTTATGGCCAAATATAAATATGCTCTGAATGGGGAAATGGGGGAAAGAGAATAAAATATACTCCACATAACTGGCTTAATTTGGGCTGTTTATGGGACTGAGTGGGACAGACTTAGGAGAAAAGATTAAATAGATATAGTAAGGTTTGGGGGAACTAAAGTAAACAAGAATAAACTGGCACAAATACTACAAGCAAAAAATGTCCTTATAAGATGACAGGAGCAGAATCCAGATATCTAAATGTCCTTTTAGAAAGTTACCTGAATGCTGTATAGACAGCAAAACAATTCTGCTTGTAGCCCTCAATCTGGTTCTTATTTCAGCTCCACTGAAAACACTAAATTCTCCATGATCTCTCTTGGCAATCAGTTCTTCCCCACTGTCAGTAATTTGGAGATATCAAGAAAACCCCAACATACTTTTCCAAGGAAAGGAGGAGGTTTAGGGTGGAGGAGGACCATAGAAACAAATAAATATAGAAAGGTCAGTATTTATACTCATGAATCAGGAAGGTATTTGCCGAGCCTCCTCAAGCTGTGTCCCACAGGAGGTGGCCACCCTGTCTCTTCAAGAACTGCTCAGCTTTACCCAGACATGTCTGTCAGAGTTTGAATGAGGCTGCAGAGAACTAGCTCAGCATTAGCAGTTGCACTGTGCCAGCTGCATGCCTCTGCCCCTAGCCCAAAGTCCTAGGTTCCTGTTTGGACTAAAACACAGCCCTGAAAAGCAGCAATACCTCACTAGACTGTGTATTATTTTCCTGGGATACAGCTGCTTTCCATAAGGAGCTCCAGGTTTCATTCCCCTGACTCCCTGGGCCGAATGCAGCTCCCTTGCAGTTGGCAGCACACTGTGGGGAAGAGGAACTGAGACAGTTTGGGCACAGTCATGGCTGCTGCCATGGTGGTGTGGGCATCATTAGCACGCAGTGGTCCACTGAACTGGCTTCCTGCAGGTCCTGTAGCTCATTTGCAAGTAGGCAACAGAAGAGCAAGACTGTGACTGACTGTGTTGTCTAATGAACACAGCAACAGAGAGAGCTTCAGGGAAAAAAAATCCGATACCAAAACAAACAAACAAAAATAAACCCTAACACCACATTTTCATCACACAACAGAATCTTCCAAAGCTCACTTGCCATACAGGCTTGGCTTATCTCCGCAGTCTCAAACAAGTGGTTTCTACTTAGCCTTTTTCAAGTAATGGCCTTTACATGTTCCTTAAGATGATGTTTGAATCTGAGGGCCAGAACTGCTAAATTTCCTCAGCAACTCTGTTGGGGATTGTAAACAGTGCTTCTCCATTATTAAAAATAATAATAAAAAAAAAAAAAAAAGAGGGAAAGGAAAGGAAGATTACTCGGTATCCATGGCTACATGACTACATACCATGTACCATGTCTCTGAGCAGCTGAGAGTGTCTGACATATTTTGGAATTTTAATGAAACCCATCCGGGAATATCTGATAGGTAAAACATCTGGAAATCAAAAATCCAGGGAGCCGTTTAAAACTCAAGTGAGGACTGCTTCAATTCTCATTTTTGTCACACCTTTATATATTTTTAAGCACATTTCTACCTTTAAAGTTATCTCTGCCAAAGCTGCTGTCAGAGCAATTTGGTTATTACCCATTCCCAGCTGATGCTATCAAGCTAGCCTGTGGTGAGGCAGGGCTGTCAGAGTAAGCGGATTCCAATGTAAGTAGTTGAAATAACAAATGATAGGGGCTGTACACCAGAGAAAAATGTGATTATGTCATCACTCCAGTGCCCATTAAGCTTAGCAATTTCTAGCTATTTGAAAAACTGAGATGTCATTTCTGCAATGTGTAAGTGTTTTCTTGAATGTAATAAAATCCACCATTTTAACACTGATTGCTTCTCAGGACCTAACTGGACTGTTATCTAAATAAACATTTCAGGAGGTTACTTACCTCTATCAGACTTTTAATTCGTAACGTGAAGCTATATTATTGGAAATGACAAGCACTCAGTGACTCTGTGTCTGCCAGTGACCATGGCACCAGGATTTACACCAGGAGACTTTCCAAAGCCTGGGAAGTGCTTGGGCTCCTAAATCTCTCACTTTCAGAAATTTTGCAAGGACTGGCTCTGAGAAGCTCCCACACTGCCCACTCTTTGAACTAGCACAGAAGTACAGAAAAACTGTATTTTTAGCACTTCTACTCTTCTTCTGCAACTGGAGAGAGCAGTTAATTGAATTATCTGAACCTTAGACAGGTTTACATTTCATTTGAAGATTTTTTTGAAAAGTTTTTTTCATTTTTCCTGGAGTAGTTCTTCCTGCATGAACTCATAAAACATATGGAAAAATGTAAAAGTGAATTTCACATCTGTACCAAAATGTGCCACAAACTCGGGACAGAACTTAATAGGTAACTGCTGAGAGGCTTCTCACGGATAACACTGGGCTTTACATTAGACCTGAGAAATCCAAACTCCTCTTTTTTTACTCAGCCAACGCCCACTACTAGTTTTGTGTCAGACGAGTCACGAAAAAGAGAACTCAGCCCTACTGAAGTAAGGGCACCCAGGATAATCAATCAGGGAAGAGATCTTAATACATAATGCTCTTGGGGAGATAATTTAAAGAAACTCTTTCATCTTTGGCCCAGAGGCACTTAATGAACCTGGATGGGAAGTAATGTCTCTTACTGGAGAAATGTGTGCTCAAGAACCATCTGAATGTTCATTTATGAGCTACGACTACAAATTAGCTGGAAATCTGGTTCAATGTAATGAAAAAAAAAATTTCCAGAGCAGGAAGCAAAATATAAAACAGTCTGACCAAGAAATTGATGACAGAAATGCTACACAAAGGAACAGAACGAAAGGACAGACTGCAGATGAAAAATACACTTACATCTTTTTAAAATCAAAAAAATAGAAGACAGAAATTATTCAACCAATGCTTGTAAGTCACAAGGAAAGGATATATATAAAAAATCTTTGCTAGTGTTTGTGGAAGGGCAAATTTGCAAGTAGTGTTTCCCTGGAAGTGTTAGTTTTTATGTGAAAATAAGGGATGATAAACCAAGCTTGAGAAATTTTAGATTTTAATCAAGATTTAGAGCTAAGAAACTGACTATTTGACAGTTGAGACTTCACTGTCCCAAATATATTCACAAGGGAAGATTGACCTCTTTCTTTCTAGTGTTACTGGCTTCAGCAAAGTTCTTCCTGGTTTATTCACTGTTAAGGAAGCTTTCTTAATTTAGTTTCTCAACATATGGGTTTTTTTCAATAAAAAGGTGAAATGTGTCTATTACTCAAGATTAATTTCATTTTGACATGTTAGCCCTCACTGGATTATGGGATTCTTTGTTTATGTTCTTCTGTACTTACCCGTAACCATCAGCTATGAAGTGCCACTGGGTTTAGAAAACAAGTGTTTAAATAAAAATGTTTTTGTATCTCGCTAACACTCTGTTTTCCACCAGTTTTTCTATGTTGAACACTGCAGTATGATACTTCTCCATATTCTTGAGTTAAAGTGGTAGCCAGAAAAAGATAGAAAGGTAACATGAGCAACCAGAAGATAGCCTCTTTTCTGTGTTATTTGCTGCTTATTCTCCAACTAAGCCTAAAAGAATGACCAAACAGGTTCACACTGTTGCTCTTAGCCCAGATCTTCAAGTTATTTCGGGATATTCAGCAATCTACACAATAATTGTGGAGGCCTTCCTTTACACTCTTTCTGTGCCAAGATCAAGTTTGAATTTTTAATCTTATGGAATATTAGTACACAGTTTCCAATGCAAATCTCCCCCAGCCACTACAGAGGAGATGCTGTTGCCCTAGAAACACTGAAACTTTAAGGAAATCATTGTGTAAGAGAAAAACCATTGTGTAAAAGAATCCTAAGATACCCTGTGCCAGCACTGATATAGAGCTAGTCCCACATTTCTTTGCTCCTATTTTTGACTTGTTTCTATTTTAACTTCGTCTCCTTTGGTAAAAGTGTCAGTCTCCCCACGTAAAGTAAAATAACCACAAATAGCTGCATATATTTTCACAGCTGAAATACTTTATATCTGAGTTTTACTGCAAAAGGCAACAATCCCAAAGACCATATTTTATAAAAACCCAAGATAAACACCTTCAAGGTATGGCAAATTTAATCCTTCCTAAGTCTTGATTTAAGAAAAAACTTACACTGAGACATAAGGACAAGTAATAGTGAAGTCTGGATGATGAAATCTTCAATGACTCATTCCTCTAGTAAAATAGTCTCCTACAAGTGCTACACATTTTTTAAGTCAATAATTTGTATCACTAGGAAGTTAAGGAAAGCCACATTTATGTGGGATGGAGATAATCCGGATCTAAAATGAAAGATGTGACTCATAATAAATGACAGTTATGTATTAGATTGCATTTTTTTCTTCCTTCTTCAGCTAGCCAAAAATTATTACAATATTATTACTCTATTTTTCTGAAGACACATCTCACTTCCTCCTTGTCTCCAACATTCTACTTCTCCAGTTTACAAGTTAGAATATTGAGAATTGTATAAAATCTATCTTACAATTTACAAAAAATTATAGTTGATTAGAAGAGCTCTGGAAGAAATGGAGCAGAACTTTAGCACACTTTTCAATCACTAGAGACTCACACACACACACAGAGACCACAACAAAAAATCCTGTTTCTGTTCCCTTCCTGGACAATCTCTTTGGCTCCAGCACAAGAGACTCCATATGTTCTAAACTTCCAGGGAGAGCCATTGTATCCCACCTTTCTGTCCATGGCATATGTTTTGGCAGAGGAGTCCTGCCAGAGGAAAAGGGAACCCAGCTCAAGACCTGAAAGCCCTTAGCACAGATGTGGACACTACTCTTATAAATCCCAATATCTTAATAATCTAAGCATGTCACCTTCCAGAACATCAGCCATGCAAGGACATGAGGTCTATTGGTAAATTCAATGCAATGTATTACAATAAGTAAAATGGATATCTTGAAAGACCTTGAACAGGAAAATCAAGCAATTCAGTTACACTTTGCAAAAGAAATACCCAGCTCTAAAAAGACTTGACCTCTTTCTTCACTGCTTCAAAAAACTGTTTGGGCCCAGGGCAGAACTCTGTGGAAACCCAGAAAGTCATTCCTCTGCCTGGGAACCCTTTCTTCATGATCTAAGTTGTATTTCTCTGCTCCCACTCTTAAATAGGACTCTCTGAAGGTGATACTGCACATCTTTAGAGTAGTTCCTCACCTTGTCCTCCAAAGTCTGTGGTTGCTATTGACATCTCTTTCCCTTGCTCTTGCTTTGCTTGCTGCCTCACAGTCTTTTTATTATTTGGAAGAAGATGAGTCACCTATGATATTATCAGGTTTTCATGGCCCCAAGACAAAGGTCAAGCTGCTCTATTATTGTTCCTAGCTATTAATCGAAAGTTATATCAAGGACATCCCCATGTCCTTTGTGCAAGGAGCATGGAGACAGCCTCTGTGTAAGAAGATAAATGGTTTGTGAAATAAAACCAGTCTTCAAATTTTGGGAACTAGTGTCAAAAGCTGACACTCCAGAGCATCTAATTTTATTTTCTATCCTTAATATTTACTTGACTTTGGATTTGAGTAGAATATCTCCTCTTTAAAACGTGGCGTCTGTGTTCAGACACCAGATTCATTAACTGCATTGACAGAGTAGGCAGAACGAACAAAGACCAGGGAGAGTAATCCTCCACTAATGGAAGATGTCATATCTTCACAAAATCAATTTGCTGAGGTGACAGCCCATCTGTTGCTTTTGGTGAAAGTCACAACTCCATGGGTAATAGTTTCTCAGAGCTGAATTATCTCCTCTTATATATGAAAATTAGTCACATAATAATTGAAGGCATTTTAAAGGTAGTATTTGACTGCATACTGGCAATCCTTGGCCACGTGAGATAGTTTTTCCTAGCTGTGAGTTCTGGGACATAAGCTGCAAGAAGCAAACACACAGACCATGTATGACCTTACCATCATAAGACCTATTTGGGACTGTTTCTGTTTTCTGAAACAAATCTAGAGTGATGTCTTCTGTCAAGTTAATTGCAGCCTCCTAAAACAAAAAATCGTAAAAAAAAAACCCTTCATTCCTTTTTAAAATCTAATTTCAATGTTATTGAGGTATGCTCAGAAATTTCTATCCTCTAATGGCAGAGATCCCAAAATGCGTGACACAAAGGGCTAGTGCGGACTACATTTTCTAGACTCTGTAAACTTGCTTGCAGCATCCAGAAACTTCAATAAATTAAGTGGTTCATGTTTGTTAAAACTCACTTAATGTGTGTGTAGAACCGCTAGGAGAAGAGTGCCACAAGAGAATCAATTAATGGGAGTCTATTCAAAGGTGTAAATTAGGACAGCTAGCCTTAGTTACTTTAAATAGCTTCTTGACAGGCAAGTTAAGTTACTATGTAGGGATTAAGTGATATTAGAACATCTAAGTGAAGCAAATTATTTAAGAATTTAAAGTATATAAAAAGGCCAGAGTATAACTGTTCAGACCTGAATGTTTTTAAACAAGTAATTCAGAAATTAATAATCTGTGTGTTTGCTGATTCTTCATTCTTTTTCATTTTGTGAAGCTTTTTTTATCTTCAGTATTTCAGTAGCTGTGTTCCTCCACACAGAAGTGGCAAGAGCTGCTATTTATTTGGTCAGGTGGGACGCACAGCTGCGTGGCCACTCTTCCACTGCACAGCACACAGCAGGGAAGCTGAAGGAGGATACAGTCTCCTGAACCTTTTAATATAGCTGCCTCCCAAAAACGTATTTGAAATAAACCCAGCAGATGCAGATGTCAGACTTCACACTGTTAATGCACCTTAGCACAAGAAAAAAGCCCCTCTACTGTAGATCACCATGAACACTCCAAAGAATTATGGTCATCACTGTGTGTCATGTCAAGAGAAGGGATTTGGATTGATAAATTACTTCTCTTTTTGACACCTGTAGACTCTGGCTTCCCAAGATTTATGGCTAAGATTTTATTTGCCTACAGTCTCTGACCTCTTAATTTAGAGCTGTCTTAGGTCAATACATCTCATTCCAAGACAATTCCTGATGGCAGGAATGTGATGCTATCCCTCCATTTTGAAAAAGGGATTACTTTCCTAATTCGGGGTTTGGAAAGAGGATAGCAACTAGTAAATTATTTTGAATGAAGACTTCCTTGGGCAAATCCTGGAAAGCACTATGGACTGAGGAATATTGGGTCTTTCCACAGGCTCCTCAGGAGATGGAGAGAAGACAAAATTTTCTTTTGCTTCCCAGTATTACTGTATGTTGGATTAAGAGAGAGTTGGTCCCTGCAAATAGCCAGCAACACCCAGACAAGAGTTTAAGAACAAGATATTAGGAAAGTCTCTGTTCCATTAACATTTTCACCAGGTGTCAATGATTTATCAGTCAGTTTCTCTTTCAGTGCATTCTCTCTGGGGACAAAATTGCTCCACTCAACGCCTAAATGCTCGTGAACCACCTTGACTTCCCAAGTATTTCTGGAAAGAAGACAGTGGGAACTTTTATAGTGAGAAATTTATTTCCTCTTCTAAGATATTGGTTCATCCAAAAACCCAATGCTATTTCTAACAGAAAGCCATAAGATTAGTTTTCTTTCCTCCCTAGAAAATCTAAAAATATTTCCAAATATATTTAGAAATTAGGAAAATATTTCCAAGGAGTGGGGAATGAGAGATTATTTTCTTCATCAAAACAAGGTTTTGGTGCTTTAATTTGATATCATTGTTACTGTTTTATTAAGCTGACTACTAACCAGTGCAACTATTATTAATGTTAAAAAGCTACATAAAATATTTTTATAGATAAGCAAAAAAATTCTTAATTTTCACACACTTTTTTGAAAAATCTCGCTGCCTTTAAATAAAAGACATTATATATTTCATCTGTAAAAATTTTCACAAAGCAGGAAAAAAAATTCTGCAGGTATAAGCAAGCAGCAGCATATAGGCCCCTTTGCACAATGGCTCTTTCCCCAGTTTTTCTTAGAATCCATTCCTACTTATCCTAAAGTCATATAGCTGAGTTCTAAAAACACCTCTTACAAGTTTTAAAAGCTAAAAGTGGCTGATCATGCAGGTAGTCAGATGTTTAGGAAGCCTAAAAACAAGCCTGATCTATACAAGGTTTTTAGGCTGTTTCTTTAGTTAATGGAAAACTAATATCAGCTGTACAGGGTGTTTGTTCAAGTACAGGGTGTTGGTTCAAACACAGTACCTAAAATATATGGGATTAATTATCTTGAAGACTTGCCTACAGGCTGACTATAGAGCAGGCCAGGTAAATAGGTCAAACTAGATTAACAACTCTGAGATATCTAGAGTTCTAAGAGACTAATGCCTTCTCTCCTTCTCAATGAAATTAATGAAAACATGGAGGATTCCTGAACAGTGTTTGAGTAAGTTTTTTTAAGTCCTAAACAATTTTACGGTTTTTTTCCTGCCTTATGTTTTTGACAATGTTTCTCACTAACAAAAGAAGGCTTTTGTTTTCCCAAATCATTTGACTTTATTGTTTGAACTGGGCATCACCCAGCAAACCTGATTGAGCTGTCACATTGTCATCACAGGACTGTATGAGAAAAAAGGAGGAGAATATTGTTGCACCCACTTCATAGAAGAAGACATGAGGGCATATACAGATGAAATGGTATTCCAGGTCTTCCAAACCATTAAAAAATTATTGATAGAATGCCAGATTATTGGTAAAATGTTATTAGAAGCAGAAACTAAAATTAGATAGTAGTGCAGAAGATATCCCTCCATGTAGCTATATAAAGACTCTTAACTGAGGAGTTCACAGATTCTTTTTTCAGTACTGCTTGTTTTCTGATTATGAGTGATCTCTTAAATATGCACGCTTGTTAAACATATTTATGTCACAGATTATGTCAAAACAAGTAACATCATTCTTAATCAATGCAAACCTGGTTTTCTCCTTTCTTTTCAGTCCAGCAACATAAAGGACAAAAACAACGTCTATTAGATAAATCAAGCATCGGAAAAGTAAAGCCAAGTCAAAAGTAGCAGAAGGAGTGCTACTTTCTGTTCATCTTCCACGTCTCAGCTGTCAATGTTTCAGTCTCTGTTCTTTGAAAAGGAGTACAAGAACTGTCATTTAATAGTCAAGGGATATTAGCAATGAAAGAACTATCATTTAAATAAAAATAAGAGTTGCGAAACTGATGTTGCAGCTGTATGATCTCCAGTTAAGTTTTGTTTTGTATATCAGGCAATGATATTTCATTCAGCAACTCCAAATCAGGTATGAATGATAAAATTCAACACACCTTGTGTTTAGACCTCTGGCAAGAAACATAGACTGAGTGGGTATGTGGCAGGCTGCCTCAATGACTGACACAAAGCAAATGCTGGATTTAGAATGCCTTCATTTGCTGGCTGACCCAGCAGAACAGCACCTCAGTGGGCTGACAGTCTTTTTTATATCTCTGCTCTCTCGATTATAACGTCACATCCCATTTAGCATTCCAAATTCAGTCATTTTCAGACACCACCCAAGCTTAGGCAGTCAGCTGAAAGGATACAACTGTCTGGTTGTTATTATTAGCTGTCAAAGTTCTGAAACATTGTCATCTTGTGGCAGGTTGTGGACATAACAAGGGAAATAGCTGCTTCTCAAGGGTATTTCCCTGCCCTGGAAACAACCAGCATGCCTGGGGAAATTTTGAGAGCAAGGCACAAGCAGAAATTGCTGCAGGGGAGTTTCCCCAGTGCCATAGTGTGGGCAGACTGAAACAAACTAAATCATAGCTGGCTTACGTCACTGGATCAGGTCTTCAACTTGTAGCACTGTGCGTTCATTCTAGGTGTAGCAATGCTCATTAAATACAAAGCAATTTAGCCATTAGACTCACTTGCTTTTTCATCTGAGGAAGTACCAGCAGTTTGCATATTGGTATCTCACTACCTATACACTTAGCCAATAAAAATTAGACCTGACAGAGGTTAAAAGGTGAGTGATAGCAACTTAATGCTAAAAACTGCTGTACCATCCCACATTTTCTTGCTTGGTTTTAGGAGAGATCCTACTGGAATAGTTCTGCAATCTCTGATTTGCACTGTCACATGCCTTCTTCCAGAGCATCTGAAGGACATGCTAAACTCAGCACAGTTCTTCCCAGAGATTACACTGTGTGCACTCATTATCCAATAGAACAGTGTGTCACCTAACCTTGAGTCATCACTGAGTCAGTTTTAGCACTTCAAGACTCAGTGCCGTAACTTTCTACTCAAAAGTTCCCAAGTCATACAGGAGGAAAGGAAAGGGGAGGCACAAAAAACCTTCACTTTACACAAACACCCATTGACATGCCTAGGCTAAGGACACATCTGGCTGCATAGAGAAGGAAATATTCAAACATGCCCAGCAATATACCAATGCAGCTATTCAGATCTTAGAGCAAACATCTGGATTCAGCAAATTTGATTGCCTATGTCGGACTGCATGTCTCCACTGCCTATGAAAACCCAGGTTTCAGCACCATGTATCTGCATTCTCCCCTTGCCAGCTCTTTGCTAACACATTTGTAGTAGAAAACAGAACTTGCATACACCTCCAGGTTCTTTCCTACAAAATCAAATCACTTACTTACTTTAAAAACGATCTGGATTAAAATAAGTTCCTGAAAGTTTTACTGCTTCCTAAAGAGTCAAGCCCAAGGCCATTTAGTTCACCTCATAATAAATAAGAATTTCCATTTTCATATGTCACCTGATGGTGGACTGTGGATGGAAGATTTATGGAAAAACTAAATTATAGCCACTTGATATATGTATAAAGTGAATAAATTCCTTATTCTGTCTGAGAGGAAAAAACAAGAGCCACCATCACAAATGCAGGTCATATCGAGCTGAGCAATATCAGGAGAGAGAGGCCCAGCAGAAAATGAAAGCAAATGGATATAGCTGTTTTTTCCATTGGAGATACATGCAGGCATGTGTATGCATAAACTGACACTCAGAAATATCACAGACAGAGAACACAACAGAAAGACAAAGGCAGCTAGTCATCGTGTGACCCTGACCAGAAAGAAACTCAGGAGGACTTTGTGAGGGGAATGCAGACTGGAAAACAAAGGAGTATGGGCAGGAATTATAAGAGAAAAAGCATTCCGCTTCTTGATTTCTACTGATCTGGGGAGACAAACTTCTATATGCATTAATAAATATGTTTTATCAAATCAATGTAATATTGTCTTTTACTTAAAGATTTCATCTCAACAATAGCAACCTGCAGAAACATAAGTTTTTGCCAGATGCTAGGACTGCAAAAGGCAGAAGTGTATCACTTTTAGGCTCATGCCTTAGACTACAAAACTGCCTGTGAGGAACATAAGGCCACAGTTTTGTGCTAACCAGGGTCAGATTTGGGCTTCCTGAGATCATTCAGCCACATGACCCTGACCTGGATTGGGAAGGTAGGCAAAGATTATTCATGCCACTCTCAGTAGAGGAAAAAGTATCTGGCTGTGAGTAACATCAGAACTGAGAGTCAGTTAATATCTGAGATGGCATAAAATCTAGTGATTAATTGCCTGCCTCCAAAATCCCTTGAGCACACTGGAAAAGTCAGGGTTACTTTGAACCTGTTCCGTGCTGTACCATATGGCTGTGACATTTTAAATCCTGCATTTAAATCCTGGTTCTAAAACCATATTTTCTATTCCTTGCAGCCACAGCCTAAGGAGTAAAAGAGCTGGAAAACACTGCAAAGATAGCAGCCAGCTAAGAGGCAACATTAAAGCAGAAGTATGCCTCAAATCCCATCCCTCTGTGGGGTTTCCTGAATATAAATAGAGTAGCAGGAATAGAACTGAGATGCCTCAAGCACTCCTGTATCGTGTTTATTATGTGGCATGATGCACATTTATTTATTCCACATAAAACAGAAGCTTTAACGGTGGGGATGAGAACATCTTCAGTCTGCCCACAATAGTTAATCCCAGGTTCAAATCACTTCAAAAAGATGATAAAAGTTAAATCCTTCCCATCATCACCATGAAGTCTGAGCTATAATTAGTAGGAGAACAATTAAAAGAGGAATGAGATGGAGCGAGCACTTCCAAGGATGCTCCATATGAAGCCAAATTCAAAAAGCAGCACTGGAGCATGCTTACCAAACAGTCACAGAGGGAAGCTTAACAATTTCAGAAGCCAGCTCAGACCTCAGCCCCATAGGGAGCTCCACTGCAACAGCATTCTGCACATGTGCCTTTTAGCTATCACCAGTGTGAGGCACTATGAAGCAAGACTACCAATCCAAATTTTGGGTCTCTTGAGAGCACCAGTGGGATGGTTCCTCAGTTTCAGGTGTTTTGGGACAATAAGAACCCAGTGCCTGGATGAAAGCAATGGAATAGAGACACTGCCTCCTGCAGCCTTAGAGAGCTACCTGCTCCTCCCTCTAATTGCAAAGTTGCATCGTGGAATGTTGCCTACCATGGCTATCTTGTAGCATTGAGGTCATGCGTTTAGGAAAGAGAAGGTGGATACTTTATAACATCCCACACAAATCTCTGGTGTAAAGTCCGTCAGGACTAATAAAGTGTCCCCATGGAGAAATTATGATTCAAGGAGTTTCAGGATTAAGGGAAGAAAAGGAGAATGTGTTCATTGCTTAAAGGACAATCTTAATGTCATTTTTTCCAAAGCCATTCATTATTTTTTTTTCACCCATGGGAGTCATACTCCTATAAACGCTGTCTTATATATTTAGAGGAATAAAAGGTGACCGGCCCCTACTTAAATGAATGAAAACAATGTTCCTTTCTAATCAGATTTTAAAGGAGATCACTAATCAGCAATTTTTGAATAAGGAACTGTAGCCAGCTAATCCATATCCTGTGATGCCTTCACCTTCCCGTTTACCTTCTCACTGCCATTGCTCACATGGTTATTTAGCCGGTCAAATGCTGAAATGTTGGGCTGGCATTTATTCAAGCAAAGTAAGCATTTTTATGCAGATCAAGGGAAAACACCTAAACAGTTCTAAAGCAAGGAGCAGATGTCTGCAGTTTATCTTCCTTGATTTAATTTCAATAGAATTTACATAAGGCTCTCTTCATATTCAAGTTATCACATTAGGGAGCCTGGGCTTGTGGTGAAGACTGAGAGATATTTGAGAAATTTGTTCAGCATTTGCAGATGACAAGCTTACAGAGAAGAGCAGAGAAATCAATGGAGTGGAGTTCATTCACTTTTCCAGAGCTGAAAAAGACACAGTGGATTGCTTTTGGGTTAGGTTCAGAGTTGATATTCTTTTCAAGTATCTCATCTGATACAATACATAAAACTTCTGTATTAAGTCAAGGTTCTTTAAGGCATTTAACCTTTTAACTGTCTTAGCTAAGTATCTCTGAGGGTTAATATTTTGTCTTATCTTGGAGGGGAATTTTAATGTCATTTACTTAAATTAATTTTCTGAACAGCTGTTAGCCACTGCAGTCACAGAGTCCTGAAGGAGTTAGAACACTAGCTCTACTTCCCCTTCCTAACTCTTGCACTACTCTCTCAAGGCCTTAGAGCAAATAAAACCTTACCGTCTTCATACATCTGCAATGCTGGAAGGGAGGCTGAGAGGTCAGGATTATATATATAATCCTCTCACTCCTCTGGAGAATCATGCTACTAGTAGCAAAGCAAATGTTCATCTTTTTTGGAGTTGATATTACAGACTTGAAAGATGGCTGCTATCCTGGCTGCTCCAGCAATTATTCAAGTAGACTTGGTGTCTGGAGTCTTTTCAAAAGCAGCCCATCAAATGACATTGCACATTCCAGGTTAGAAGTTAAGGATATGAGTATAAAGTGAGCAAGAACCAAGAGATGCTACCACTAAAGCAGGCAAAATGCCATCTGTCAGTGGTGCTCAGCATCTCCAGGAGGCAGGAGTTTCTAGTTTATGCAGAGTCCTGTGAAACTGCAAAGCATCCATATCCCTTCTGTGCATGAGCCCTGCTGCGTGAAATGCGGAGTCTGGTGCCCTGCAGTACCAACCCATAATGGGGACAATCTCCACAGCTGACGGATGTGCACTTTTACAGTCCAGACTTTAAAAGGTGGATGGATGAGTGCATGGTCCAACACATTCAAGAATCGCAGCTGTGGAAACACGTCTGCAGAAATAAGAAGATAAGATAGAGGAGAATCACAAGAAACTCAGAGAGGAGATTAGAAAGAAGATGAAAGAGGGTTTTCTCCAAATCTCAGCAGTACAGATCAAAGGTTCTGATATGCTGACATCCCCCAGATGGGAAGAGAAGGTACACTCCACGAGCTGCATTATTGGTCCTTGCAGAACAGGGAAGATTTCCAGTGCAAATTCAGTATGAGTCAAGCTAACCAAGCACACTGTCATAAAAACATTGTGTATTCCCACAGCGTGCTGCTCTCTAAGACTGAGGAACACACAAGGTGACCCTCCTTGGTGGGCATGCATTATGTTCAATCTGTCCATTTGTTCTTCTGTCAAATGGGTAATTTCTTAAGAACTGGCCTTTAGTTTTTCTCTCACCAGAGAGCTCCTTGTGTGGTATATTAGAGTTCCAGTTCCTGAAGAGCCAATACCTTTCATATTACAGTGAAAGAAGACACAGAATAAGTGCAGTATCACAACTCCTCTCCCTCCACAAGCGTTACACGGTATCAGATTTCAGACAAGGTATATTGTTTGTTCAGACCTCAGAACAATTTTGATTTACTCTGGCACTAGCAGACTCACTAGAAACACATACTAATTTAGGTTAAAGAAAAAAAATCAATCAACTTTTGCATTAAATCTCAGTTGCCATCTGTCCAAGCCATTGTAATTCAAATGGTTTTTACCTTCCTCCTCTCAGACAGAGTTTTTACTCTCAAGTATCTGTTAAGGAAAGAGCTTTTACTTTCATGAATATATATTTTTTCACACGTACATGAACATATGTATTTGAAAATAGAGAAACATACTTAATCAGACTGTGCACTTTATTCATCATGCTGCTATCTTTAATCATTAGTGATCATTTAAAAAAGCCTTTTAGCAGAAGCTCTTAGCTTATTAAAAACTGTGTTATGGTACGTTTTCTACTGACTAGTGTACAGGAATTCTGAGACAGTGGTATTCAAGAATTTCACAGCTGCAGCTAAATTATGCACCACTAAGAGCAGATGTGTATATTTGAGACTGGACTTTAGACTTCCAGTGAAAGACTGGTCCTATTCCCAAAAGTTTACTTCTAATCCAAAACCATGATAAGTGAGAGAAAGGAAGTATTATTAAACACAATGTGTATATGAGGGAAAACAATACAAAGAAAGAACTTGCCCAAGATTACAAAGGAAAGCAGGAACAAAGAAAAGCTGGTAATTGAACCCAAATGTTCTAAAACACAGATTCATTGCCTTAATAGTAACTTTTTTTTAATTTCATGTTGCCTTTAATTCTTTTCACTTCACTTAAGTATTATGGTGACAGCTGCCTCACAGAAATCAAAAAACGGAGGGAAAGCAAGTGTCAAGAATTTCTTGAACAAAAAAAGCAAGCAAAACAAGAGATTTTCACTTTCTCCAGGGTGCATACTGACTTGTCTGCTGTCTTCATCATAAGAACACCACACTACTTTGATAGCTTCCCCAGTTCTTTTTAAACTATCATTTCTATATTTGATAGTGTTACTGTTTAAAGCTATCTGCTGCTGAATTAAAGACTAAACCAAAAGTAAGCCCTGAGTCAATGTGAATGTGCATATTATTCAAGGATCCTGTTTATTATAAGGGTAATTTTACCCCTTAATACCCCTTAAGAGTAAAAATGTTTAACGTCAAAGTAATGGCATTACTGCAAATTATATTCCCAGAAGGGATGAGTCTTAACTGTCGTACCAGGATAGTCCACCTCAATAATTTTGAAAAAGGAAAAACTGGATGATCTGCACACATTTTAAACAATTCCACTTCACCTAATGTTTCTTTCTTTGTAAATTTGCAAGCTAGCAACTTAAGTATGTTCCCAATGTTTTCTTCATTTACAGGACAAAGAGAGACCTTCTTTCTTATTCAACACACAGTCCAGCTGAAATCCAGCATTCAAGTAGATAGCAGAGAGGGGAAAAAAATAAGCAGCCCAGGAAACCTGCAAAGTACTAACCTTAAAGTACATCTGGTTAAAGAAACAGCTTTTTGTTCTGGCAGCAAGCAGAAAATTATCTGAGTGCTATCCACTGGCATTCCCAGAAAGTGTAGTATTAAAGGCTTCACTGACCTGGAAGAGAGGAAACCCAGGCTCTGGCCACAGACCACTGGGGCTGTGTGACCTTCTGTTCTGCACTTTGTTCCTCTGACTTAACACCAATACCTACATGTAAGCTAGTCACTGCAAAGTTTATTGAGAGAAAATGAACTCATCCAAACTAGATGTCTCAAGTATGGCCACAAAAACCCATCCTGAAATTGCTTTTCTTTCTCTCCATTAAGCAGAAAAAGACTTCTTGGCAGCTTGCTTGGCTGAGAAGGTGTAAACTCAGTGAAACAAATAATGGTCCAGCCTTTTCTTCAGGCTTTTATAGCAAGCAGTGTATTTGTTAGTCATGTGCCACTCCCACTTTAGTAAGATGCATAGGAAAGGAAGACACTGAGCTGTTAGAAAAGGTTTGGAGGAGGGCCATGAGGGTGATCAGAGGGCTGCAGCACCTCTCCCATGGAGACAGGTAAAGAGTTGAAAGTCTGGGGTTGTCCAGCCTGGAGAAGCAAAGGCTTCGGAGAGACCCTTATTTACAACCCTTCCAATACCTGAAGGAGGCTAATAAAAATAATACAAAGATATTTTTTACCAAGGCCTCTAGTGACATGAAAAGGGGCAACAGTTTTAAGTTGAAGAAGACAGATTCAGGGAGAATACATAAGGAAGATATTCTTTACAATGAGGGTGGTGAGACACTAAAACAGGTTTCCCAGTGAAGTTGTGGATACTTCATAATTGGAAATGTTCAAGGTCAGGTTAGATGGGATTTCGAACAACTCAGTTTAATGGAGATACCCCTGACCATAGCAGGGTGAGTAGAAATAGATGACCTTTAACTGTCCCTTCCAAACCAAACCCTTCAATTTTTCTATGATTATTAAAAAAACAATGTCTTCAACACACCACCAATTCAATCCAAATTCATGGTCAAGATAACATTCCTTTCAGGCCTGGATTTGTGATGTTTGTGATGTTTCATCCCAATGTTCTTGCCCTCATGAGCTCCTCTCTTTGTGATATAAATATGTAGCATTACTGTAGCATGTGGGAAGGTTATTCATGGCATGGCTGGCTTGCACTATTTTAGTTGCTATATATTCACATCTCATTGCCTTGCAACCCTGATTTTGTTAACACATCTCTGGTATTGATTTTAACAGTTGTGCACACGTTCTTAAAGGCTATTTTAGTACAAGGCCCCTTAAAGCTTTTGAAGCAAATCAGCGCCTTTGAGAACCCACAATTTACAGGCACCCAGGAGGCATGACAATTTTGCCAGCTGGATCTGAAGCAAGGAATAGAAACAAGAAAACTTTTCCATAATTTAAATAAGGACTGACCGTTGGTATTTTTTTATAGACCACAGTCATCTCCTATGAATGTGTTCTGTTTTTCAGGGACTCTGAAATACAGGTGTGGTACCTTTTATCTGAGGAAGGAATATGGTCCTGATCCATGCTCTGATTTTGAACCCAGCTGTGCAACAAGCATAGCCTAGAGTTAACAAGGCAGAAACATGAAAGTATGGTCTGAAAAACTTTGCAAATACACCACTTAAAGAAAATTTGGATCCTGTCCCTAATTTTCCCTATCTTGAAACAAAATCTGTAAAATCCTGTACAGCCTTGGAGTAATAGTGAAAAAAATATTCTGTGCCCAACATATCTCTAGGCCAATGAAATATCATCAAAACTATTTGAGAATTTATTTGAAGATATGGCATATTTCAGTGGGGAAGAACAATTGTTAAAGGTCAAAACAGTTTTTCTGCTATTATTAAAAGAAAATAATTTTGGGTTCAGACTGACGGTTGCTTCAGCACTCACTTCAGTTTTGTTGGAGTTTTTTTGTTGGGTTTTTTGTTGGTGGTGGTTTTTGTTTGTTTGTTTGTCTGGTTTTTTGTATTTCTCAAATTATCTCCAATGAAATACTCTAAACCTTCAGATTTTTCAAATGATGAGCAACGTCCCTCCTAAAGAAATCATTTCAGGTCAGTGTGAATGGAATTTTTTTCAGTCAGTGAACTGAAAAATCAATTATTCCAACAGCCACTGCAGTGCACAACTCAAGGGCAATGTGAGACCAGAAGACAAATTGAGAAAGAAGAACTGACTGATCCTGCCCTAATACTTTTCAATATAGTTCTACCCAACTTTTTTCAACAGGTTCCCTGTGAAATCTTCCAGTTGAGACTCATATCTTGCTCAAAGATTGCTAGAGTTGGTGTTAACAAAAATGGGCAAACAAAACAACACAAGGAAAATGAAAGCAAGGAAGATTCATGTCTGAAACTAGAAGCTGAGAAGAGTATAAATACATTTTCATTATTTAGTTGAACTAGAAGCTACTCTGAGAAATATATTATCAGTATTTAAATACTTCTTCCAATGCATAACCTTCTCCTACCTCTTTTTTTTTTTCATCTCATTTCCTATAACTAGCTTGGGAAAAATTTAGAGGATATAGCACTTAGCTTCAAGATAGTCAATATGTGATTATAGTGATGTATAGCACTGCAGAAAAACAGAAGTTTTGTTAACATGTGAGTTCTCCCAACAGCAACTCAAACCAAATCTAGATCTTTTGTTAAAAACATAAGTAAGGATAGCAATTCTGTTTTCTCCTCTTTCTGCACACAAGGTCAAATGAAAAAAATACAAGTCCCATCAAACTCAAGATCCAATCTTACATACAATAGATCACCTAGTTCTTTGTGCACCAGTATATTCTGTTATCAAAACATTATGATATTTAAGGGGCAAAATCTATTTCTAATTTCATTTTTCACTTCTCATTATTTCCCTATTTCTCTACAGAAAAAGTTAAATTGATTTCAGTGTAGGTGCACCTAGTCAAGATCTGTGTCTATAAAGTGCTAGGATCACATGAAGTTTGCCATCTGGCCATGGGGCATAAATGTAGAATTAGCATCATGTTTTAGCATTTGTGACTCCCTTGCTTAGATGAATTTACAAATAGCTTGACATGCCACAACAAGATTTTTAAGTAGTCTTCTTCCATAATCCATCTAAAGATGAAAATAATTGAGGTGCCAAAATTAAGTGACCTAATTCTCATATGGGAACAGTATGTTCTTACTGCCAACAAGGCTTGTGTGAAATAATTTTTGGATTCTGATTTAAAAAAAATCTAAGGCAATTGAACAACCTTTATGAAGGAGTAAACGAAAAGGATAGAAAATTTATTTTCATCTACTTGAGGATCAATGCCTTTTGCCTTTAAGCAACACTACTTAAAAGTCTGTCTGTTGCCTAAAATTAATGTGCTTTTTATTGTTTGGCATAACTCCAAGGCTTGTTATAACTACAAAAACCGGAAAAAATTAAAAACTGTTTCTAATTCTTTTTAGTCTGTTTACTTCTCCTTTTGCATGCAGTCTGTGTATCTTCAGTTTCTTTGTTTTTCGTGTTTCTGTGGCTCTTCCACACTGTAATTGCAGAATGAAAATCGTGACTGTAAAGCCCTTAGAATTTCCAGAGCAACCACAGAGTAGGAGTTTTATCTGATACTACTTTTAATGCTTTTTTAAATAAATGAATGTATTTCAAGTGGATAGGTCTTTTTAAATCCTTCTGCTCTGATAATCTGCACTTCTGATTATCTTATGCATAAGTACCAGCTTGAAGTTTTCAAAGTGAAACCTCATTTTCTTATTTTCTGCAAAGCTTTGCAGCATGGAGTTTTGGATTTTCCCACTGATGTTGAGATGAGGATTTATATGACATTCTGAAGTTCTGAGAGTGACTTGATTTTCTTCAAACTCCCCAGGTAACTTGTCTTCTTTTAAGCAGTCTCTCTCATGGCCCAGTTCAGGAAAAGCATTTAAGCACAGGTTTAATCCTCAGTGAAGTAAAGTACATAAATATGTTAATATGACTGCATGTCCTAAAGCTAACACCAAACAGTGTGACCATTCTATCTCCTTTTGACTTCAAAAGACCAGTAGTCCAGATATTTCCAGAAAGGCAACATATTTCATTTAATAAAAAAAATAATATTACTAACTAATCTTTCCTTGATCTTTCAGATCCTGCAAAAAACAAAACTATTTCCTTTTAGCTATTATCCCATTGCATATGATAATAAAATTAAATAGCTTCCATGGTTTCGGCAATGAATTTTTTTCCATTTGATAAAGAGAACTCCATACTTAAAATTGATACTCAAAGGTATCACTGCTTAATGCATTTAGACTCACCATCCTTAGTAGTCAGGGCCAGCTGAGAATTTTCCAACAGAGTAGTATTCTGCTGGAAAACACTGTTTCAGGGATGAAATATGCTGCTTTTGGAAGCCCCCTTCTCCCAGCCTGCCTGAGCAGGACCCAGCCCTTTGCTGTGCCTGTGGGACTGTGACAAAAAGGAGCAAGTTCAAGAGGAGCAGTGGGAAGCACCTGCCAAGTCTCATGATGGTAAGCAGAACTGAGAGATAAGATTAACAAACACTTTGGGAACCAACTGTATTTCTAAGAGCCAGCTGGACTGAGCCACCTGCAGCACTGCACTGGTTTCAATGAAGAAGAACTTAATGGTGTTAATTTCCTCATTCGTCTTTACTTACTATGTCAGGATCACTGAAAAGATACTGCACACTACATTTTCATCTGCAAATTGACCCTAAAGTTTTGCAAATCCTGGCAAAATTATCCCCTTGTGAAGAACAGCCAACAGCCTTTGTTCACTATAGATCAAATTTAGCAATGCTTCATTCTTTAAAGCAACATTTTTATGCCTGAAGAGCATAGAATGGTCATAGAACCATTGAATGTTTTGGGTTGGAATGGACCCTAAAGATCATCTTGTTCCAACTTCCCTGCTGTGGGCAGGGACACCTCCCACTAGACCAGGTTGCCCAGATCCCCATCCAGCCTGGCCTTGAACGCTGCCTGGGATGAGGCATCCACAACTTCTCTGGGCAACCTGTTCCTGTGTCTCACCACCCTCACAGTAAAGAAATTCTTCCTAACACCTAATCTAAACCTACTCTCTCTCACTTTGAAGCCAGTTCCCCTTGTCCTATCACTGCATTTCCTGATGAAGAGTCCCCCTTCAGCTCCCTTGTAGTCTCCCTTCAGATATTGGAATCTATCCACACTAATAAATTATGTACTATTATAAGGCTCATTTGTAAATACATCAACTCTTTCAGGTCCTAGCAAACTTTCATTTCTTCTAGGATCTCTGCTTGATCTTTTTTCCCCAGCCTCTAGAAATGGAATATAACCACTGCTTACAGTATCCTGTATTGCTGGGTGTGGATGGCATTCCTATTTTAGGATGGATGGACAATTCACAATGTTTGTATTTCAGGATCCTTGGGCAAGTCCCTATGTTATTTACAGAACATTTTTGTAAAGAACATTTGTAAGTGTCATGCTGAATAATGGCTATTAGGGTTAAATGTGGTATGGCATTTGGAAATATTGCAAGCTCAGAACCTTTCACAATTAATAATACAGGGAAAAAATCATAGAATGCTTTACGGCAATGTGCATTTACTGTACATCTATGTTTGTGCTGACTGCATTTATGTCACATTAGCATGAAAATCATGCCACTAATGAGATACGGAGCATTTTAAAGATACACTAACAATGATATTTGAGAAAACCCAGAATGTAAATTCCACAATCCGCTACCGAAAAAAAAATTATACTGTTCATATTTTTAAATGTCATGTTGCAAATGTATCTTGGTTTATTTTCAAGCCCTGTAGGCATTGTATAAAATACTCTGTGCTGCTGAAATTACCTGGCAATGACTGATGCTCAATGATCATTGTTCCTGCAGTGCAACTGGGAATTCAGAAATTCAGCAGTCAGCGTCTGATTAGCCACATTTAATCATCAGGAGCAGCAGTTCCAGGAACATATGCCTAGCCCTGCTAATTCTGTCTTGTCTCCATCTCCACAATAAAAAGTTTTCCCCACGTACAGCCTATTTGCTCACAGCTAACTCAGGGTGAAGTGTCCATAGGACTCTTGCATCACGTCTCCATGACAGAATTATTTCTTGATTTGCCTTGCCACAAAGTTGTAACTTTTACAGACTGGTCTGTGAGTTTGGCTGATAATGAGATGACTGTTCCTTTTCTAGATATGAATGATTCATTTTAAATCAGAAAGGTTTGGTTTATGTTACATTATATTGTTAAGCTTAAAATGTACTCCTTGCATTGCAGATTCCTTTAGTATTTTTGTTTAAAATAATACCAAAAAGTCATTATTTGCTACTTTATTTAAGCCTGTCCCTGCTGACATGAAAAAACAGGTTAGCAGTAAAATTAATTTTCTTTAGGAAAAAAGGTGATGGGAAGCTTACAAAACCCATCTTGTGGTGAACCCACTTTTAATAAAAATATTTTATGTCTTCTAGAAATATAAATTTTTTTATAAAGCAGTTAAATTAATTACTTTTTTTATTTTCAGGGAAAATATGAAGAGAGAACTTCATTTCAACATTATCATTTTAACATTAAGTTTAAAACATGTTGTCTAATACTAATGCATAAATGAAAAGAATTTGAATTTAAGTACTTTGCTTATATATATATATTTCAATTTAATACAAAAATGAAATGCAAGTGAAGTTTTAAGCATTTTGAGCAGCTCCTCAGACTGCAATAAAGTGAAAACATACATCATTAAGTCACTGAGACTTGTCTAAGGCTTTTAAGTAACCATTGCCATGCTTGTTAAACAGGGGTCCACATGCAGAGCAAAACTGCTAATCACCTTCCCAAAAAATTTGATTTGAGATTAAATAACTTGGAAAAAAATTCTTGTTACTTTGCTTCTGTGTGCTCCAAACTACAGAAATAGCAATGTGCCTTTACTTTATTCAGGCATACAAATATTTACAGGCTGGTTTAGCAGCCCAGTATAAAGGTTCTACCCTGATAAACTCTGTGCCTCGGTACCTTCAAATGGCTACACAGAACTGCCTCATCTACAGGGATGTGCCTGCCCAGAAAGGACAAGTTCATTGGCATTTATTTCACTCAACAGAAATAATGTCTTATTCAGGATTTCCCCAAGCTTCCACTGGACAGGGAGATGCATGGTATATATGCTGTTGCTTTTTCTGTCCTTTCCTACTTTTGGCCAGTGCCAGAGATAGGATGCTGAGCTACACAGAGGCTTTTGCTGATCCTGGCCCACTGTTTTAACAGATCTGGACTATGGCCTGGCTACTTACGACATCCTGATATTTAGGCTCAACACCTAGTTGGACTTAAGTTTTACTTAGGTATGAAATTTAGGATGTTTCCCCTGAGTGTTTGCAGAAACAAACCTCCTAAACAGAAGGGTTCTGAAAGTCTTCTTTAACAGGAAACCTTCCCTATTTCCTATGCAGCTGCCAGCCTCTATTCTATATCCTAACCCTGCTAAGATTTGCTGCTGTCTTTTATGAACATCAGAATTGCTTTAGTGTTGCAATGTCCTAAGACATGCCTTTTTCAGGTAATCTAGATCCATCAATCTATCCAAAACTGGTATATCATTTCATAGTCAGTAGTTTATTTTGTGACAGTAATTTGCAATCAAATAAGGCAGTGAAATATTTTAGTGTGAGGAGTATAGTTCAGTATAGGTTAATAAAATCTAAGTAATTCTTCATGGCACATTATTTACCCACAGTCATTTACTAGGTAGATTACTTTACTAGCTAGATGTGTGAAATCCCATTGTAGTCAGTTGAAATTTATGTGCTGGATGGTCTTTGGCTTTTCTTAATTTATAACTTCAAAGGACATTTACTTTCCCCACAG
Organism: Phainopepla nitens; assembly: GCA_013400175.1. Taxonomy (NCBI): domain Eukaryota; kingdom Metazoa; phylum Chordata; class Aves; order Passeriformes; family Bombycillidae; genus Phainopepla; species Phainopepla nitens. The sequence continues at coordinate 129,474 of VXBQ01005832.1, forward strand.
CAATTGAATAACAACCAGGAGTTTTAAGAATTGTATGATTTCTAGTGAAAAAAACCAAGGTGTTGATTAATGATGACCTCTTTTACAATGTAGATTTGAGAAAAGCTTTGAAACTGCTGCTTTTTAAAAGTTACACATTTCCTGTTGAAAGCACTGTAATGGTTAGAAATATTTTGGGGAATTAAAACACTTTTGAACACAGACTTGAATGATTAAAAAATATGTACATAAATACAAACATTTACCTAAGACAATTTTTGAAAGAATTTAAGCTAAACTACTGTAGTTTATATTCTAAGACAAGCCCTACTAGTTTGAATATGGGAATAGAGCCCTAGCTAATATGAATTTATGAGAAATGATCACACAACACTGAAAAATGAAAATATTTTTAATTAACTACAAGAGAAAACAGCATCATAAAGCACTTGAGGGTGTTTTCTGAAAACTTCATTACTGATGGTAGAGGCTAAAAAACTTAAGAAAAAAGTTCTCTCCTCTCTCCCATAATCAAAATATCTCTGGAGTGAGCAACGCAATGTGAATCTGGTCTGTGAGGGAAATGCTGTCTCCCTGGAAACTGCTACAATGTGTCACTTCAGCTGATCCCAAAATGAGAGCAAAGAAACGAGTGTGAAATCCTTTGTGGTGGAGGTTAGCATTTTATTAACAAAGACCTGCAGTTTGAAGTTTAACAGGACCTGAAACATATGATTTCCTAATTGCTGCAAAAGGCACTGAGTCTCCTTTATAGTTGCATCTCCTTCCTGATAGAGGTCCTTCCTTTCATTGTTATTTTCCTGCCTGTTTAACAGATCGTAGCTTCAAAATAAAATTATTAATGTCTTCCTTAAATAATTTCCTAATTAACCCCCTCTCTGCCTCACTAAAAATGACATTAACACTTTCCTGGCAGCAAATTTAGCATGTTTATTTAATGCCATCATTGTGACTTTATCAGGATAACTATAATATGTATGCTAGACATAGATCTAGGACTGCTCAAAACAAAATCACACTAATGAACATCTCCAAAACCAAATTTGTAGGAAAGGAACATTGATTCAGCAGCAAATCAGCCCATGTGTATCACAAGAAACAGTTCTCTTAAAACTGAGAAAGAGCACTGGGGCAGCAGTACTTACGTTCAGGCTGATGCCCTTCCATTACATGACTGTTTCCACACTGTGTCAGCCAGCTACATACAGGGCAGTACTGGAGGCTAAAACTAATGTATCTTTGGATTTCTTGAATAAATCAGTGCTTGAGGAGGACAAAATCTTGTCTCATGATAGACAAGATTTCAACACAATATCCATTTCCTCTCTTCTGTTTGGAAGCAGGCTTAGTTTTCCACTGCTGCAAAGAAATTCATTCTCTAGATGATACAGGAGATACAAAACATCTTTATATACAACCCAGTTACTTCACAGAATCATAGAATTACTTGGGTTAGTAGTCTTAAAGATCATCTAATTCCAATCCCCTTGCCATGGGCAGGGACACCTTTCACTGGACCAGGTCACTCAGAGCCACATCCAAACTGGTCTAAAACACTGTTGGGGTTAGAGCACACACAAATATTCTGGGCAACTTGTTCCAGTGACTCAGCACCCTCACAACATAGAAATTCTTCCTAACATCTAATCTAAACCTACTATCTTTCAGATTGAAGCCAACTCCCCTTGTCCTGTGACTGCACGTCCTTGTAAATTGTCCCTCTCCATCTTTCTTGTAGGCTCCTTTCAGGTGCTAGAAGGCTGCAATTAAGTCAGCCTGAAACCTTCTTTATTTAGACAGAAGCAACCTTTACTGACAAGAACATACTCCTCCCCTGGTCTCTTGGGCACTAGTAGAACTCTGCAGTGAACAAGATATTTGAACACAGGGCCCTTAACTTCTTCTAGAGTTTGCAGGAAAATGATAAATGAGGGAGTACTGCAGAAAGAGCGCATGAATACCACATTTGACAACTGGACTCTACACCTGCTTTCACTCACATGTTATCAAAGCAATGCCAGGTAAATGTTTTGGCTTGCAGTAACCACAGCTGCACCTGTGATGGCAGTTTCTATATCCATCATCATGTAAGCCTTCAAGTTCTCAATCTGCCCCACAAAAATGCTGTAGCAGTCAATGGATGGGGAGTATAAAAAGCTAAATAATATTTAATACTCTGTAAATAAAGCAAAGCATCAACTGAAACTTGTTAATTTAACATTTGGACACCTCCCAAAATGAAACATTTAAATCTTCAGCTGTTCATGCTTTGGTACCTCCATGTGTAATACAACAATGTCACAACCCCTTTCTGTAGCGTGCTATAAATGTCTGCTCAGTAACAGCTAAGAAGCCCTCAATTCATACAGAAATTAATGTACTTTTTACTAGAGGACAGCCTGAATGACATGTCATAAAGACAGCATGGGCCAAGCGTTTAGCAGTAAGGGTAAGCTGGAACGGTGAATCCCTCTTTGTTTAGAGATCATTTACACTTTGATGAGTCGAGATCCGTTTTTTTTTTTCAAACAAAAAAATCTATGTGATCATGAAATTAAAGAAAGCATTATCTCTACTACAATGTAGTCTTTAATATCATGATCATATATGAATAAAGACAGTAAATTAACTAACACTTATTTCACTGTTCCACAGCTTTCAAAAGTTTGCAGTTCATTCTGTAAGTAATTACATATACATAACTGAGACAATACTGTCTTTTGAACCTAGTTAGAAATATTTCCAGAACACATTTCACAGGATGAGATTAGCAAAAGTGAGTACAGGAGAAAGAAGATGGAAATTGAAGGCAAAAGACTTCTTTGAAAGAGTAAAATATTATTTTTAGATATTGTTTCCCAATGTATTTGCAAAAATCTTTTCAGAACCACTAGGCAGCAAAAACAGCCATAATAACATTATCAAAACAAGGGACAGTCATCAACAAACTGAAAACCAAACAAATATTAAACCATTATGTTCTGATTCTGAACCAGCAATATTCCATGCAAGAATATGGGCTCTCATTCCCAGACCGAAAATTTTTAAACCAAATATTCTGCTATACATCCTGCCTTGCCTTTCCCTGCATTATTACTATTTAGACAGATGACCTGCCTTACAAATTTCTCTGGATATTTTTGTTATATTTGCAGAGGAATTAATCTGTGGTTTTGCATCTTATAACTACTGTTATTATTAGGTAATATAGAGAGCATCAAACTGGCTAGTCTGACAAAATATTGACTGCTGAAGAATTAAAATGCATGTAGGTACTTTCTTACATTTCTAGATGACATCAGAAATTATAACTGTGACTTTTGTTTCTGCAAAGGTTGGAACAAAAGACTTTTCAAGGTCCATTCCAACCTTGATTTTCTCTGATTCTATGAAAAGAAAAAAAACAAACTTTATCAGGACAGGACAGATTCCTAATATATATTTTTTTTAATATGACATATCATCCTGATTAGAACTTTAGTGAATAATTACTGTCTTAGCTACTTACTAAAAAAGTTGTTGAGAAGAGAGGATAAATAAAGGGGGGTTTAAGTTTGTATTCTAAGTGCATGAGCAGCAGAGGAGTAGTACAGCTAGTGTCTAAGGTGACAGCTTAAAGGACACACAGGTCAGAATCTGAAGAAACAGAAAACAGAGCTCATTGAAAGAATGTGAATAGGAGTCTCAGACTCTCTGGCTGCCCATATCTAAACATATAGGTGGAAATATTAGCAGGGAGATATCACTTGTTAGGTTTTGACTGCCTCATGTTTCTGCCTGTAAACAAATAATAGTGTATCACAGTGCAAAATCTGGAATTATTAGCAAACTGCTGATGCTACTTCAGAATAACATTTTTGTTACTTTGATATATATGAAACAGAGAAAGAACAGCACTACTTGTACAAGGTATAATGTTGTATAAGATCTTCATGTTAATGAAATTTTTAAAAGTTACCAACAAAAATGAAGCACTGGAGTGCATCAGGAACAGCAAGAACAGACAGTCAGGGAAGGTGATTTTCCCACTCTACTCTGTGCTGGTGCAGCCTCACCTCCAGTCCTGTGTGCAATTTTGAGCAGCACCAGGATATGAGAAATTAAGTTGTTAGAGAGCACCCAAAGGAGGGTTCCAAAGATGGTGAAGGTTCTACTGGGGAAATCATATGAGGAGAGTCTGAGGCCACTTGCTTTGTTTAGCCTAGAGAAGAGGAGACTGAGAGGAGACCCCACAGCTTTTTACAGGCTCCTCATGAGGAGAAGCAGAGGGGCAGCACTGATCTCTTCTCTGTGGTGACCACTGACAGGACTCAAGGAAGCAGCATCAAGCTGAGTCAGGGGAGGTTTAGGCTGAATATTAAAAAAAGGTTCTTCACCTACAGGGCAGCTCCCCAGCAAAGTGGTCACAGCACAGCCTGAGAGAGCTCAAGAAGTGTTTGGACAGCACCTCAGGTACTGGTGTGACTCTTGGGGATGGGTGCTCTGCAGGGCCAGGAGTTGGACTCAATGATTCTCATGGGTGCCTTCCAACTCAAGATATTCTACAATTCTATGATTAATAATCTCTGCTCCCTGAAGCTTCAAACCCCTTCCTCCAGTTGCAGTATTCTAAGCCTGAAGGAAAGCAAAAGGACGTACTATCTCTGAATTCATGAGTCCTTACAAGACCATTATACTGATTATAGCATGAACTTTTTCCTTTTTCACTGGCCCCACACAAGTCCCCCAAATACATATACTACCAGGAGCTCTAGAACATTTGCTGCCTGTAGGCCAGGTCTGTAGCAAATCCCCAAGAGAACACCTCTTGCCAAGCAGCAAAAATATAAGCAGAAATTGTTGGACTTGTTTCATGGAGGCAGCACAGAGAAAATATTTTAAGGAGTAGTAACCCTTCTCCACCTGGAACTTGAAATACATGCATGAGATATTAACAATAGAGATAATTTGTTAGGGGAAAAAAAACCCCAAATATTTATATTGATGTAGAAATTAGTTACTGGAAGAGGAAAAGGCAGAATTTAAAAGTACCATGGGCTTCCAACATGTTCACACTCAACCCATGCTTATCCCAGAAATAAAAAAAATTTCTGCTGGTTACAGTAAGAGAACCAAAGCAACCCTGTTCCTTGTGATTATATTTCTATGAAATCTGTTCTGAGATCTTGCAGAACCATGCTTGTGGTGAAAATTGTAATCTTAGAAAGCAGATCTGTCTGCTAAAATTCATTAACTACGTTGCTGGGGAAACAAACAAACAAACAAACAAACCACAACAAACCCTGGCATTTGATAAGTTTCTCTTTCTCAAATGATTTGCATAGTTAAAATGCACTACTGAGAGATCAGCAGCAAGAGTGTTAAGAAAAGAGAGGAAGGAAGTAGTACAGGCAAAAGAGAACAGTTGCATTTTCAGTTGAGGAAAGTTTATTGTACTCATGCTTGAGGAGAATGGTAGAGGATATGTAGGAGGAAAAAAAAAAAAGCAAAGGAGTAAAGAAAATCTAAAGAAAATTAGAAAGAAATAAGAAAATTATACTGCCCTCCTTCCAAAAATATTGAACCAGTGCAGAAGTTTAGTAGTGAGTCCTTTAAAACGTACATGATTTTGAAAGCTATGGATAAAGCTTGTCTGTTCTCTGATTTTCCTATATTCTAATTATGCTTTTCTCCTGGAATATATTCACTATAATACAAATTCTCTTAGAAACCTGACCCATTACCATTAACAGTAAGAGTGAGAGTAAGATCCCTTCTTTTTTTCCAAAGTAGTCCACGGTTACCACTGTCATTCTTCATAAACTAGTTTAGACAACGGTAACTTGTCTAAATAATAAATAAAGCTTGGAATAAAGCTTAGAAAATGCTAGTGTACTCTATTCTTATGATTTCTGCTCACCATATCTCATCACTGAAATCTACCTTTCCATCCAGATTTTAACAGTGAAGCAAGGAGTAGAACAGGCTTTGGTGGCCCAATCGCTACATCAGTAGGAATCAGAGAGGTGCAGAAAGATTTGAATAATTGAGCACCACTGACTTACATCATGACTAAAGTAATGCTAGAGAAATCAGTTTCCCCAGATACTTCATTCTGATATTTGGGATTTAAAACAGTGCTTTGGTTATAACAGCTTCACAGTATTTTGGGTTTTTTTCCATGTGCAGCCCATTTGATGGTTTTCTTAGTTGATTCCCTGTCATCTATTACTATGCTCTCCCTCAATGCTTCCTTACCACTAGCAACATTCTTCCCACACGGATTTTCATGACTGCTCATTCATGCCAAAAGTCTGATTTCCAGCTTATGTCAAGATTTTCTAAGACTACAATATTTTTAGCTTTCCTAAACTCTCAAATAGAAATTGGCAAAACTCAGTAAAAAAATTAATACTTTTCTCTGAGGACCCACTAATGCTCTCACTTGTAAAACTCATATAGCTTTTTATTAATTCAGATTTTGCTTTCAGATATATGGCTTCTCATTAAGTCCTTACAGAGGTATGGGTCTGTTCCTGAGAATCTGATTTACAGGCTAACAGAAGCTTTGTGCCAGCCTTCTTGTTAGTAACAAATTGGCTGCAATCTGAAGCACAACTGCTGAGGTTAACCTGGAGCCTACTGGACATCTTGTAGAATATTTTCAGATTTGAGTAGAAAGGAGAAAAGAAGGTTAGAAAAGATGGTTTCCTCACAGGAGTAACCTGGAAAAATTATAATCATAATATTGCACTTATATAGGAGAAACATTACTCTAGAATATTAGTTTATTAATAAATTATATTAGTTTAAGTTGATTATCTTTATTTCCACACAGCAGATCCCCTTGTCCAGAAATGCTTACATAGAGTGTGAAATGCCATCTCAGAAAAACTTTTGATGTCTCCAGAACTTGCTTTCTGCAATGTTCTGAATGCTATGAAAGGGAAAGGAATAAACCAGTACTGTTGACAAAGGAGCGCTGTGACTATCATAGTTCATACACAGGGCTTCAAAATACAGTGTATTGCAGAGAAAAAGGATCAGCCTCCTATTGAAGATAAGAACCTCTTCTGGGCTGTCATAAAATCAATCAACTACTTTTATGTAACTGGTCCAGACCACAATGAATTAATTAAGCAAGAACTTCGACACAAACCTCTTCAGTTTCATCATATGCAAAATCCCTTGCCCCAACTACCAGAAAATGCATCATCATTTAGTTCATTCTCACAGACAACAGATTTTTAAAAACATCAAGGGCTATATCAGACTCCTGCACACTTTTAAATTCTGCTTCAGGCTTTGTATAGATAAAGTTACAGCACACTCTGAACATCAAACACAAGCAAAACACAAAGAAACTGCCGGATCAGCAGGTCTAACCAAACACAATACTGATATGGAGAATTATGACATTTGACAGTAAAGAGCAGAATACTGCAGTTGATCTAAATGTAATAAGCAAACATTTTTCTTACACTCTATATTTATAGCAAAGGAAGAAAAGTATGTTCAAAATAGTAGCTCATTTGCTAAACAGGCCAACTCAGCTGAGAATCTAGTATTGCAGATACAGCTGTGGAAAGGTAGAAAACAAGGCTGGGCTCCCATTTACTTGTTAATTCAGGCATTTCTTGGCTAGATCCTGTCATTTATGCCCAAAATTAAATGGCATGAAAGCTGATTTGAAGTTCACAATTGCACCTTCAAAATTCAGGTAGAGTAAGGCTTATCTTCCTGATCTAGAAAAGGTGTATCAGAAGACAAAACTAAAAATCTCTGCAAATCTCCAAATGAGGAAGGAATGAAGAAAAGTGATTCAAGTTCTAAGCTCTGTTTAGATGAGAAGTCATGGTGGCCCTGAAAATGCTGACAGGCACCGGCAGTTCTGCACTGGTTGCCAAAATGACGCCATATCTGTTCTTTCACTTCCTTGTACAGAGCAGTTTGGTGTTCAGTCAAAGGGTCATGGATACGCTTGGACACTCTCCAGCCCTTCTGAAACATTTAGACTTTTTGTCAACCCTGGCTCCCTTCTCGGAGGCACACAGCCAATAGCCCTGAAGCACACAGCAAAGAAAGACACAATAACACCTCCCTGCAATGTGGGAACGCTGGAGGCTCAGAGAGGGAAACTTCACTTCCTGCATCTCAATGCAACTGCATTATGGCTGACATCATTTGGTCACCTGTCTTAATTATTTTTTCTCCGAATACAAGAGATAAGTTATCTGGACAGTGACAGGGGAGCAAATGCCTCTTAACTTTGATTATCTCATCAAAAAGTGTTTTCCTAAAGGAGTAAGGTATCTTAGAACTCTGACTTAATGTCTTCTCCTAGAAGGAAAAGAAACCCACTCAAATACAAAGAAGTAGAGCAGAAAATTACATTATTTGCCTTGGAAAACTCAACTGCATCTCATTTCTGTCAATTGATCAAAACTAAACTTAAATCTAACAAAAATAAAATTATTAAATGAACCAATCAACAGAAAATAAAAATACAGCCAACTTCTCCATATTTTAACTCATTAACCTCCTCACTTCATGTGTTTTCCACCTTCCTGCTTTTGCCAAGGTCAGTCAAGGTACTGAATATTCTCATCCAAGCAGGAGATGTAGGGACTCAAAATAACACCCTCAAAATTTCTTGGTATTGCTGAAAAAAAATCACTGCTAGTATAGATCTTTGCATTAATTTCCTAAGAAGTGAAGGGGATGTCCAAGTTCCACACTGTTGCTGGCATGACAGACAGTCTGGGGGCACAGAGAACTGAAGATTGAGCTGTTGGTACCCATAATATGTCCCTCTAAGGAGCAGCAAAAGATGAACCAATCAGCATCAAAAAAAGAATTCTTCTTCCTAAATACTTTGACCCATTCCCATGAATTATACCTTGAAAGTCAACTCATTTTGTCTATCTTTTGTCTGCTTTCGGAATCCCTTTTCATTGGTAATCTTACCAACACTCTCAAACAAGGAGAAATACAGAAAAACACAACAACCCATAATACAACATTCTGTTTCCAAAAGTGTGAAACACAGCCACAACTCAGAGTGATCTTCAATTCTAGGTTCTCCAACCTAAACCAAGCAACAAAACTTGGTAAAAACAAAGCCAACAGTCTCCCAATTTTAATATTTATTTTTCACTTAGGAAAGAATACTGGAAAGGCAAGAGTGAGATGGATTGCCTGGAGTTCTAATAGCTCTTATTACTTTGGGTTTACACAATGAGGAATTCCTACCTAGTTACTTAATAATATTGATAGCAGCATCAATCTTGCCAGCTGAAAATGGCTAATCTACTTTAGCAGCAAGTTCATCAAAGGTTAAGTCCTTTTTTTTCTATGTTTTTTAATCTGTAGAAGAGGAAGGGGGTCAAGAAAAGGACCTTCCAAGGAGCATTTGCAGTCTATTTCTATATATAGACTAATATGGCAATTCACCACTAGGAAGGGAGAGAGGAATGAAAAAAATCATAAACTCTTAAGAAAACATTATAGCACATGGATAAAAAAGGTTTTTGCTTAGGAGATTGAAGAGTTTTAAATTAAAGTGGCTGAGGCAGAATAAAATGGTTACCCACAAAAATATTAGGTTCTAGGAGGTGAGCTGGTGATGAAATGCTGAGCTGGCAGGAGGCCAGTATTGTCCAGTTTCATTCCATCAAGCAGGAGGGATAATGTCAGCTGACATGCTGGCAGCAAGAAAGGCCTAGGAGATGGATGGAAGTTTAAACACAAACTGGTCCAGCAGTCAATGGAAAGCTTGTTGCAATGACCAGACTAATTATTCCATCCACTGGGATTTGGAGTATTTTAAAGTAACTACAGAATCCACCTGTCAGGGAAGCAGTTGGGGAAAGGGCAATCCCATCAACTGCAAATGCACATGACTGGTGACAGACCGGATGTAGCACCAAGACAGACAGCAGGCAGTACCTTCATCAGTGTGACACTGAAGTTAATACAGGACAACTTTACCAACTTCCTCAGAATTGACTCCAGACTTACACAGAAACTAATGAATTCAGAGTATGGTCATATTGAAATTTCCTAACAAGTGCACAAAGAAGACTTTTATAAAGAAAATCCACTGGTCTGCAAAAAGAAACTGTACTTAATACATGACAGAATTTCATCCCCTACCATATTCATGAGACAGATATTCAGCAAAAGTAAATGAACACACTTCCATAATACCAGCCTCTAATATCTTCCATGGGACAGTGGCGGTATTTGTAGAACAGCAATCTCTCCAAAGCAGCTGTTGAAACAGTTTGCAAAACTACTAGAGTAACTAACATAAATATTACAGTAATCTATTTCACTAAAACTGAAAATCCAGTCTTGCTGTGCATCACCACACTCAGAGGATTTTTCTGTGGGAGGAGCTACAATTTAACCAGATGGCATCTTATCAGGCTACAGGCTTTAAAAACACAGGGAACCTGAAGACACCTTTCCAAAAAGAGGATATTGTGAAATGGATAGTCTGGGTGCAATCGAGACTTGGGTAGGATTTGATTAAATAATTATAACAAAGCCCAGTAAAAATGGAGGAATAACTATGGATATGCTGCCCTTAGAATAGGGACCAAGTCTGTGTGGGGACAGTGGGTATAGGAGTAAGATGGTAAACTGGTGACTACCTAGGTCTGAAAATAATTTGAGCAGAGGGAGACGAATAGCCGCCTGAAAGCTTAAAGAAGAAACCAATTGCACGGAGCAATCAACCCAGGGATGAAGACTTCAAAGCCCTCACCTAATGAGCATGAAGGAGAAGAACTGCTCTCTGAACCAGTTCTTGAGAGAGGAGGCATGAGCAGGCTAATGGCAAAATGCAGACAAACTCAGTCAATGCTGACAAACTTATACTTAACTGGAGTGCTTGCAGAATAATAACCAGTATCCAGGGAGGGAGAGAAAGATTGTGCAAACTCATAACCAGATGATTGCAGTCTACAGTATCACCCACTTCTTAATTTTCTGTGGAAAGCATTCTGCTTTTAATTTCAATTCACACTCTGTGAATGGGGTTAAACAAACATCTAGTAGGAAGGATATGACCTAAACTTTAATGTAAATCACCCTTTTTCATGAGTAGCATTGTGGAAAAATAGGAAAATGGACTGATTTTTTGTCTGTGGTTTGCTTCCTACTTTAGAAACCCAAATTAACCATTTCATCTTTGATGAGATCATCTTTCTCTAATGTCAAATGTCAACATGCTACTTCATTATGTTTTAGTATTTATTTTCATCTCTAAGGTCAAAAAGACTCCTAGCTCACATAACATGTAAATAAATTAACTTTTTTGGTCCTGTTTAAAATCTCTTTCGTCTCTGGTATAACTTCACTGATGTAATTTTGAAGTAGTAAACAATCATACCAATGATCTATTTCAGTAAACAAATACTTTCCTAACAATATATCTGGTTTCCTCCTTACCTTTCTCAACAAAAAAAAGATATTCCTTAACTTAAAAAGTGGACAGGAGACTTAACACAGTCACAGAACACCAGACTGGCAGACAACAATCATATTTTCCCACAGATGTCAGTTAAAATTCAGGTCACGAAAGGAATTGATGAAATTATTCCTCCAACTCCATCTAGTTCTTGCCCCCTACTCTCAACTTCAAAGTATTTACCCCCAAAAAAATCATTCTTACCAAACTTTTGAAACTATTGCAAACTGTTATAGCTCTAATCACATTAAATGGAACAAGATTTCCATAGTTAAAGCACTGACTACAGCTGGGTGCCATACAATCCATCCTACGGCAATCAACAAGAAGTTTGAAACATTTGGTTCAAGAGGAGAAATGAGAAGTGGAAGTCACTGTCATAATCAACAGGCAACCAGCTGCCTCTCTCAAATGCTGGAAAGGGGTTAGAGGGCAAAGTAGAAATCAATGTAAAAACAGCCAGAAAAAATTTAAGAAAACTTGTGAAGCATACTTCACAAGAGGATGAAATGCAAGTAAGCGAAACATTTTTTTATTACTTTTAAAATGCTATGAAGGTGCTAAGGAATAAATGGGTTTTTAAAACTCCCAGTGCAATCTGTCTGGCATACTGTATTCCTCAAGAAGGCAAATCAGATAAAAACTCTGGAGGTAATTGAAGAATCTGTAATTCCATCGAATAATGATTTCTTTTTAAATTGGCTTGGCAATCATAATGCAGTAGAGGCAATAAATGCATTTAAAGAATTAATATTAGGTGTTTTACCAAGATGCACTGCTAAAGATTGTAGGCTTCGGTGCAGAGAATAGAACAATCTAGATAAAGTGGTCAAAATGTCAGTCTGCTGATTTCACTTTTCTCCATTTTTGAATGCATATCCTTGAATAATTACAGCTGTGCTCCAAGAAATGCTAAGAATCAGCAGGTTTCTCTGTTACTGGGGCTAGAGGAAAAAAATCTAGGTAGAAAACCAGCAAACAATCATTTCAAATATCTAATAAATTCAAATTGGGCACTTAAAGTTTTGGGGGTACTCCTGAATTTGCTTCCTGCTGAAATGCTTTTATTGCCAGTACGGGAAACAATGTAAAGTTGAATTCCCAAGTGCCTGTTTAGATTCAATAGGTAAAGGAGGTAATTTCTATCTGTATAAGCTGGCTAACCTATACACATTGCTCATCCTTTCACCATTTCTGAACTTAATTCTTATTTTCAGGTGTCTACAAATCACTGTCACTTGGATTTACAATGTTTTTCTTCAAATAGAAGTTGCATTTGGATGCAATGACAGGGCTTAAATAAGACCAGTGACAAATGTGAGATTTTAAATTTTGTTTTTTAGAATAATAGTGAAAAACTCTTCCATTCCTAGGTGACTTCCATTTACATTCTGGAAGAAAAGGACAAAAAATTAGTATACACCTATTTTACCCAAAAAGGAATTACTTTGGAGAAGTCTGACAATTATTCATTTCTTTCTTTCATTTGTTCTGTCACTTTCGCCACTCAAGCATGACATCACAATTCTTCAGGAAAATGTGTCTTATGGCCTAAGTGCTATTATGGTGCACTCAATAAATGATTCATTTTGCTCATAATGGAAGGCAGTATGGTATTTACTTTTGTTCTCGGAAACTTAAAAAAAAAAAAAAAGTGTTTAAATTCTTTAATAAGTAGAACTAGTGCAAAGTCACGAGAAGTTAAGTACATCCCATATTCAACAGCCTTTTGGAAGGTTAAGTGTCATGCTACTTGGATGCCAATAAAATGGTAGTGAAATTTCAATTGCTGAAACAGCATCCTCTCTTCCCTGACTGCAGTACCACAATCTTCAAATTCGGGCTTGGAGGAGTTCCTGCACCCAGGAGATTTTGTCCCTGTAACATCATCTTGCTAGAGAAATTCTCACAGCAATCATGTAAAAGGTTGTAGAAAATTCTTGATGAAGCTTCTCTTAGGCACAGTTTTTAGTTATTATCAGTTTTCAGCAGATAATTTAATCAGCCAGATTTACACCTATAACCCAGTAGTCAAGGAGTACTTCAGCACCCTGGACTCTCTAATCCTCTACCAACACTTCTGTTTAACAACATGTAAATAAATAGGAGGACTAACAGGCTAAAGCTGGGAATTGCCAGGAAGAATGGCTGCTCATCTCCAGAGGGTCTCTCCTCTGCTCTGAGTAGAAATTCATTGCTGTCAGAAACAAGCAAAGGTTCCAGCTCATTTCCCTTTGTGGTTCAGTTTTGCCTTGGCATAGAATTTGGCCAAAAGACAATCTGTTCTTACTTTTACTTTGAAAACAAAAACAAACAAACAAACAAAAAACCAACACCACCAACAACCAAACAACCAAACAAACAATCAAAATAAATTAAGACTCCTATGGGATGTTGGGTTTTTGTTGTTTGGTTTGGTTTTTTTCTCAGGAAGGTAAGGAAAATTTATATCTACTGAGAACTTCAACAACTGTTCAGACATGTCACAGGTTGCAGAGCATAGTTTAAAGTTCTTGCTCAAGGTGAAATTGTGAACAAATGACAGCCCTGAGCAGAAAAATCTAACTCTTGCAATTCCTTTCTGCTAGAGTACTTCTCTCTCAAGCACTCACTTTTGGATTTAGCGAGGCAGACTCTCTTACATTGGAATAATACAGCAGTAGCAATTTTAGGGTAGCTGGAAACCTATATTGGGCTCTTGCAGCTTCACTCAACAAGAAAGGAAAGAAAATGACTCAGCACCATCATTCATGATCATAATCAGCCTTCTGATGGGGCAATGTGCTCAAGGATACCTTGCTCCCAGAGACTGGATATCTTGAGAAAAAAAACAGATAATTGTTTTTGACAATGGCCTGAAGAACTGAAGGAGAATAACTTGAAGATGACTCTTAAAATATAACACAGGCACTGTATGGTGCTTTTCAGATAACTAAAATATGGAGAAGATGAAAAGGGAATTTTATTTACTTTGAGGCTGAGTTAATAGCTTTCAGGAATTCACTGAAACACTAAATAAATTCTTCAACAACTGCCACCATCTATTATTATAAATTTACTTCAAGGAGCAGATGAAACATCATCTTGTCTTTATATTTTTTTTCCTTTCTCTCTTTTGTTATTCTTGTTCCAGTTCAACTTTTAAACTAAATGTTTAGGCATGATACACTAAATAGCTCAGAGATATAAATACTCGGTCTTTCACTTGTAGTTCAGTTATTTAAATGTAACTGAGATAAACGTAATAAATATGTAATTATTAGTTGGTATTAAACCTGATTTTAAAAGATACAGAATATTTAGGTCTCATGAGCTAACATTACTTGGTACTCATTAACCTAAGGAGGAAGACAAGTTGTTATTGATTTAAAAGTCAGAACAAAGTAAGACATAAATACATATTTTACATTTTCTAAGGTTGCTTTCTAAGGTTCCCCAACTGCACCATATTATTTTATCACATGCCTGATCTTTTAATTGGCTGCTACTGAGCAAATGGATGCTTGGGTATTTTTAAGGAACAGAGACATACTAAGAAACAAAATGAAAATATATTAAAATAAAGCTGCCAGAGTCAAAACCACTAGTGTAAACAATTTAAATTAAAACAAACAAACAAAAATTACAGCCCTTCAAGGAACACATAATTGTTCAGTGATACAAAGGCTGGAAACTTAGAAAATTAATTTCAGCATGTCAAGGTAGAAAAATGCATCAAACATATTACTTCTCTTTTTTTGTGAGTGGGATTTCATTGGTAGAAGCCACTTGGGGAAGAAAGCAGTTAAAAGAAACTTAAAATCACAAATAATAAAAAAGCAATCATTATGCACTGATCATAATCATATGGTTATTGCACAAACTCAGGTTTCTCCTTCCTATACACGGATGATTTAGAAATGAAACTGCTCATTTCACTAATGTCCATAAATATCCTTATATTTCATATCTTTTCCAAATATTTAGGTTTTGCAATCACAAGGCTCATTTCATCAAAGAACATTGCATGCATACTGGGAAAGGGATCAGATGCCTAAAGCAGCTCATGGCCAGGGGGATTTAATAGGACCTCCTACAAAAAGGATCTCCCCCAAGACATGTGAGAAAACAAAGCAGAGCCATTAGACAGAGAATCTGTGAACATGAAAGGAAAAGGTTAACATGCAACACAGTAGAAATCATTATATGAATGACCATGAAGCCCACATGAGAGAGGAGAGATGGAAAAACAAATTAAAGGGAAGGTCTCTGCAGTCAGTCCTGCCAGCACTGAGAATTTTGGTGTCAACTACCACTCTAGGACCTAAGTATGTTTTGTGCTTTAGTAGGAAACATACCACAGTTCAGAAGTGAGAAGAAAACACGTCTGAATGTTGTAGAAGAAAGATAAAAAATGAAACATATTGGTCTTCCTAGAAGTATCAAATTAGGATCAGACAGATATTCCTACTCAAAATGACTTGGTTATTGTCTGCAGCCATTACAAGGACAGTTAAGATTGTTATAGAGGCCCTATCTGTCCATTATCTTACAGGGGGCTTAGAGAAAAGCTTAAAGATGAACTGGGTTCTTGAGGCTCAGATGCAAAATGTACGTGAATATGATGAGAACTATAATACTTAGTCTTGGGACAACTGCAAACACCCCTTCAGCCCAGATGGTCTAACTGGTTTAAAATTTATTCTGTTTGCTCTTATATCTGCCTTCTGATATTTAATTTAACCTCATTTTTTTAGTGCAGTCAACTGAACTGATGCACAATGTGCCTGTACATCATTACATTTTATGAACATGGACACACATTTTTGTGTGCATTAGAACAAAACCAGATTTGATGTTCTCTAGCAGAGGCATCACCAGGGGTAGGGACAGCCTGTCTCGGATGGTAACTAGGCTTACTGCTGGTTCATTGCATGGGTTGGAGCTCAACCCCTGCTACCAAATACTCCTTTACATCAGTCTGACTGTTTTGCAAGTCTGTTAACAAGATGATTATAAAGCAAACATTGATTACAAAGTAGATAAATAATGATGATTATAAAGTAAATACAGATTATGTTGCCTGGTGGAGAAAGTTGGGGCTGTTCAACTTGGAGAAGAAAAGATTGTGTGGAGACCTCATAGCAGCCTCTCAGTGCCTGAAGGAGGCTGCAAGGAAGCCAGAGAGAGCAAGGCAGTGTTCAAGGCCAGAATGGATGGGGTATTGAGAAACCTGGTCCCAGAAGAGGTGTTCCTGTCTGTGGCAGAGGGGTTGGGGTTAGATTATCTTTAGGGTCCCTTCCAACCCATGCCATTCTATGATTGTATGTCCTGTGTATATAAGAATACATATGATGTACACCCAGAAGTTATAGGCAGGTAATACACTACAGTGAATGCTCCAGGTTTCATGGGCATTGTGAGCCAAGTCCCCAAATGATGTAAATTCATATAGATCAATGGAGGTTGATCAAAAGCTATTTTAGCATTTCTTTCATCCACATTGTAAGACTTTGCCAGACAAATGAATTAAGTGTATGAGGTCAAAGAGTTCAATAAAAGTAGCAGTATATGCATTCTTATAATATTATTTCCTCACTACTTTTTAATCAGATGTGAGAGTGGGATGCACTTTTAAAAAAGTGAGACTTGATTTTTGGCAACTCAGTCTTGAAGATATTCCAGAGGTCTTGTGTTTGAGACCTAGTCCCCTTCACTGTGCCTTGCCTTCTATATGCAGGGGCTCCAGGCTCCGAATCACCAGCCACTAGAAATGTAGGTCACAAGTTTTCAGCTGCATTTCTCATTGTTTCAATTTACTGAGCACTGACTCACCATGATGGCTGTTAAACTCCATTACTGCCAGAATGTCAATGTTTAACATGTTTTTCTAAACTGAACCATATGATTTTGTGTTCCTATTGCAGAGTGATTGCACTCCTTTCCTCTACTTTTAATACTCCTTTTGATAAACTATACTGCCATAGCAATAACCCTGAACTCTCAGAAGCTAGTGCACATTAAAAATAAATGTTCTGAGATGCCATTCTGCAGAATGGGATGTACAATACATCCTAGATAGTAACTCTGGAATTTTTATGAAAAACATACTGTAATACAAAATAAAACCTACTCCGTAAATTATCTGTTAGAAAATGTTATTCTGCAATTTTGGTTTTTTATGATCCAAAATGAATTAGGTCTTCATATTGAATTTTGAAATGACATTGCTCTTCCTATAATATAGATGGAGTTGTTGGTATGAAGAAAACAAAGCACTCAAACTTCCTCCTTTTTAACTACTGCAGTGATCCAATTCTACATGTGCATTGACATTTACTTAAACTGGAGAATAGGTATGGAATTACCAATTACATTTTTGCCTTATTCATGTCATTTCAAAAGGGTATTTAAGAACCAGGCACTGTCAAAAGGAACAGAGGGAGGAAGCTTGCGAGAAATGAAAGACAAAAGATAACATTCAGTAGCTCTTAAAATGTTGCTGTATAGAGACCCAGAGTTTTGAGCTCCTTCCCACTACTGCACAAAATCCTGTCTGATGAATAGCTAAAGTTGTGATTCAGTGTTACAATAATATGCATCTGATACAAAAGAAGTATTTGAATTCTTATGGTGACAGCGACATTTTCCATTGATATTTTTCAGCTTTGTGATTGAAAGAGTCTTCTTGTCTTAGGTAATGGATTGACACCCTATCTAAGATAAAGGTAAAAATATGGCCATTGTGCTTGAAATACAAGAGGTGGGTCATCTATAGGGAGAATGTACTTTTTTAAACAGACAACAAATGTAAACTAAAATTGATGTATACTTCATGGAGACAGAAGGCATTTGGAGAAGAGCAAATGATTCTAAAGTTCTTTCCAATTGAAGGAAACTGCTTAATTTTTAAATCTATTTTCTAAGTAAGATAAGAAAAAACTCAGACACAAAGTTTGACTATGAAGCTAGCAGTTTTTATAAAGTAACATTCCAAGTTCACAAAATTATACCTGGATTACAGAGACAAGAAGAGAAAATCCTTTCTGCTGAGCTCATATCACCAGATAAGTAATTACAGGAAAGCAGAATATGAAGTAGAATGTTAAGGAACAGATATGGTTTTGAAATGAAGTAATTGTGCAAGACAGGAAGAGCAATAATGGCTGAAAGTTTAACCTTAGCTTGACCCTTATGTCTTAAACTCCTCGTCTTCCACAAATATATTTGACATAATGAACAGATAACCTAGTGGTTGGGACAGACATATCCGTAGAACCCAATCTCCTGGAGCAGTGTTGATAAAAAGTGGCAGTATTCATTTTGCAACTCTTGTTAAGAGTATTGTATAACAGTGTCCATTGAAGCTCTGGTTAAAGCAAAATAGTTTGGATTTTCTCAAAGATTTAGATTGTTTTGCCTTCCATTTATAGTAAGTTACACTAAAATCTACAGACTGAGACTTGGTTTGGTTTCAAACTCTAGTAAAATCTAGAGATGAACCAGGAGTGAAAAAACTGTTGGGGGGGAGGAAGAAAGATTAAATTATGGGAGATCCAGCTAGAAATTTCCATTAGCATTGCAAGTCTGCAGAAAATACCCCCCAAAACTCCATCAAATATTTGACCACAGTTTTGCCTGGTTTTTACCCTAATAATTATTCCAGTCTCATAGAGAATAGAGGAGTGTCTGCAAACTATGTTTCATAAAATAGAATCTCTTAGGCAAGTCATTTGAGCTTTTATTTTCATATATGTTCTTTGCTTAGAAATATACATACACGTGCCCACACAGTGCCAGAAACAGCAATGTCAGCATGGAAAGGAAAGCCATAAGTGGAACTCAAGGTTCACTAGTGAGCTAACAGTTGAGTATATATAGAACATAAATGTATTTTATGTAGCCACTACACACACACATACTAAACAAAACAGAATTGAAAAGATAATTGCCACACAACGCTTCACATTACTTGCAGTTACCTTCCACATCTCTCACAGAGGCAAATGAATTGTCATCCTTATGGTTAGACCACTGTCTGGGAGGGGGTGATACTGATTTCCATACAAAAAAATGAGATTTGCTCAGCAGTCTTTGAAATTCTGCTGTGTTAAATCTGATTCTTGCTACTGAGATGGGAAATGAACATGTGGAAATGGCATAATTGCAAGATTCTGGCATGAGTCTGTTTTAACTGGGGCATGTTTTCAGGAACACATGTAGACCAGTTGGCAAGGCAGGTGAATGACACAGTGGATCTGATTCTTCACTTCCGAAATATCTTTGATTCATTTCATTCTTCATAGGGAGTGCTCCCAAATCCTTGAGGAGTTTTCTATGTATGGAACTATAAAGAGAAGGAGAGCATCTTTATTTATATTACTAATACCAGGAAGATTTCCATGAGACACATCCTGGTTGCCAATGTCCACAAGAAAGGTTAACAGAGGAGCATGCCCACATAATAATTTATACAGTTCTGGAAATACCTGCAAAGTCATTGAAATACTGTGAGGTGCGTATAGAAGTGTTTGTTTTTCACAACACCTTCAGTGACAACAGGTGAATGGGGAGAAGGTGTTGAACTAGGAAATCTAGTACGGACTTAAAGTTATATTTGGTAATGTACCTTTACCTGGTCTGAGCATCTGAGTTTGTGAAATGAATACAATAGGGTTCTGTTCCATACATACCTACAGAAGTCTCTGTGAAACACAGAAATTATGGTAACAGGAAATTATCTACAAAAGAAACATGATTTCTTTGCAAAAAAATAAAAAACTAAAAGTTATTCTTGGTATACAGCAATTGCTTCCAGCTTGTCCCAAGATCTTCCCATATATTGAAGATCAGATCAGACTCATCAGAATTTTTTTTCCTTATCAGGATGTCAGTATTAAGTAACAGAGTGCCTCAGACACCCTTTCAGCACTACTGGGCAAAAACATGGGTAAAAAAAAATTCCTTCAGTGCAGAGCTGGACTCAGATGAGTCTTCTTCTGATGCACAGTCAGCATCCAAGAAAATGCTGATTTCTCTTTTTAATTGTACTACATCTTATTGTGATGCCCTACTGTTAATACGAGTGCAGACATTACTTCCTGATCCAGTTAAAATAAATGTCAGTGAATCAGTACATTTCCGCACTCTTCACACACTCCACTCAGGGAATAAAAACAGGGAAAAAACCCCTCAGCTGTTTTCACAAAATGGTTCTTTATCAGTGTTTTATGTCTCCCCCATCCAGCACGCTACTCAGCTGCCTTTTAGACAGCTCATCAGCCTCACTCACCAGGGAAGTCTCACCGGCTCAGGAAGGATGTTGTGCTGAGCAGCATTTGCAGCACCTTCAGTGACATTCTCCAAGATGTTCAAGATACAAGAGAGGCAGCAGAGACTGCAGCACAGCAACAAACACATTTTCAGCAAAGTCCACCTATGAATCTAACTGATAATAATCAGCTAGGGGCTAGAATGCAGCACATCACAGGCCGTTACAAAACTAAGGTGTGATACTGTTGAGCGCCCACAGAGTTGTTTTCTTAACTAGCAATATATCCCACCTATTTCTATGTTATATTCTGAGACAGGGAGCAGAAAGAAAGAAAATCTCTTGAATGATGACAGATTAACTTACTTTTCTGTGAGGTCTCTTTATTCTTAATGGTTTTCTGGTGTTTGGTTGTTTTGGGTTTTTTTAAACTGAAATACCTGTCATTAATTTAGTAATTTCTTACTCTTCAGTGTATAGCCATATATCAAAAAATTTTAGTATGATAATATTAATATGATAGGACATTTCTCTTTTATTTGCTTGTAATTTTAGTCAGTGCATTGCATATTATTAAGCAACAAACTCCACCTCTGTATTTACAAAAATCTAATCCATATAGGTTCTAACTTCTATCAAGATACATAATTTAAAGCAGTATTGCCATGATCACTGCCATGGATCCCCAACCACCTCTTAGTCAGTTCTTACGGGAAAAATAAGGAAAATATTGGTTTGGCAAGACTTTATAAATATACAAGTACTCACTACACAGAAACTCTTCATTTTGTATTCAATCACACTTGCTAGCAAAATGCTAATGGCATCTAGTACAACAGCACAATGCTCAACAAAAATACCAAGCAGCTGGCTATGTTGCCTTGTGACTATTTTAGATTTGCTTACTTATAATTGCAACCATGAAACAAGATTAAGTCATTTTAAAAGAAGTTAGGCTTTTAAAGGGCCTACTCATGAAAGATTATATAGTTGTGCTTCTGAGCCCAGGAGAAAATTTTAAAAAATAGAGGATTCTTTTTCTTAAAATTAAGTTTTACTCACACGGCCTACGAATGTTTGTCTTTCAGTTACAGTAGCCTAAAGGAGATTAATTCATTGCCTGTATTACAAGGACATGAGCCAAGAGCTCCAGGCTCTGCCACCAAGATCTTGAATGATCTTCAGAAAGTTGCATCATCTCCTTGTGTACAATATTTTCATGGAAGAAAAAGAGATGGAGGAAGGGAGCAAGAAAAACAGCACTAGCACGCTCTCAGAAAGATACTGAGATGTTAGTGGTTTACTTAGTGATTTTTAATATTATTTAGAATCCCAAAATGAAAGTGCTCTATCAATGCAATTATGTTCCCTAAGACCAGGGCTGCATAACGTTTGTTCAAATAATGAAAGTCCAGCTTCACTTGTTAGATTACATTGGTTAGAAATGTCATCAAAAGATCATGGTACAGAGAACATTTAGCAAAACTCAAAAAAGGGCACTCAAATCAAATTAAACTATCTTATGCTCATAACTAGCGAACATGAGATGTATAGATATGGAAATGAGTTAACTAAAATTTTTATCCTAGAGCTTAGTTCACACTGGTAAATAAATTGATGAAGAGAAGAGCTACTTTACTAATTTTAGACCTGTTTTCTAACCCGAGGTTCTAGGGGGGTGGGTAGGCTAGAAGGAGCATCCAGGATGAGTATCCTTCTTTATTACCTCTTTGATGAGAGATGGTCTGACTAGAGATTGAAAAAAAGACTTCTGGTTTCTTTAGGTACTTAAGTCATATGACCCAGCTAAATGGAAGGCTTTACCAACCTTTCTTTCCTTTTATATTATTTTTTTCCTCCCTCTCTCTCCTTTTGACACTCCTATCCTTCCATTTAATCTCCTACAGCTGCTTTTCTTATTTGTTTCTGTGATAGTGCTGTGAGCGCCTCTCATGTCAGAAATGCAGCTAAAAGCACAGTCCTAAGTCCTATGTTGATATTTGACAGACTTCACAATGGGTGAGGAGACCAGGTGCTCTGCCTGTCTTTAACTGTAAGATTTGAAGCATGAGCCAGAAACAGAAACTAAATTTTCAGTCTTTGCCATTATTTTTTCCCCCTCTCTCCTTCTGTGTGCATGTTGCTTTGTCATCAGCAAAAGCAACCACAATAGCTCATATCCCTAGTACTTTCCTTCTTCAATCTTCCTCTAACAGTTATCATCCTCAGTGTCCTCTAAAAGGCTGTCAGACAAGATTTTCTAAAAGCAAAGTAAAAAGAAAACTGATCTCTATAGAAACACTCTAGGCTAACATGAAAGGGAATAATATCAGCTGTTAATATGCTTTTTATTCCTTAATGCTTTGCAAGACTGCGTGGATCCCCCTACCCCAAAATTTTTATAGTTTTAAATAAAAACTCACCAATGCCTAATCTCGTTTGCTGTGAGTATAAGCAGACTGAAGCCTGTCTGTATGCAGCACTGAATTTTGTTTTATGTTTTGTAATGACAGAGGCATATTAACCCCTTTAATTCTTTTTTTTCAAACAGGTTTCAGTAAGGTGCTATCAAAAGACTAGAGAACAGAGCAGGCAGGCATTTCTGTGTAGGATGTCTACACATACACTTAGGTCTAGCACTTTCCTCTGTTGCACATTGCAGTTAATCTCCACAGGCTTCAGTGCCGCAGAAGGCAGCCCCATGTGTCATTGAAGCCAGCCTGTAGTTACTCAGTGCTGCAAAGCACAGCTGCCATAGCCAACTTTGTTTACTCAGCATCACATGGAACTCCATCTAGACGAGTATTAGAGCTCTTCAAATAATTGGAGACTCCATAAGGAATGAGGCATCCTTCCCCAAACAGCAAAGTAGCAGTGGAAAAAAAAGAGAAATATTTTCTGCCTTCTTTGATGTTAGATGATTTGTCCCCTTAATTTTATTTCTATCCTGCTTGCCAGCCAGAACTGTCAGTGACAAGTGCTGTTTGGAGAGCACGGTCTCTAAAATATCTCACAGCTCATGATTATTAGATATACAATGTCAAAGTAGCAGTTTTGCCAGTGCAATACTCTCTTCCTGAGATCTGCAAGGTCCGAAGATGACCGAACTTATCACCACCAGGTTATGTTGGGCAATAATCTGAATGTACTGCCCCTTGAGATAAATTGCTCGAGACACCTGCAATGTTCCCCCTGAGTGTAGTTCAGTCAGTCCTCATGCTGCCAGGGGAGGAGCTTAGGATCACAGAAGGATTAGAGGGAGAAAATGTAAAAATTGGGCTTTATATAAGGCTTTTATTAGCAAACAAATTGCTCTGAATTTCAAATGGAAGGCCTTTATAACCACAGACAGTTCTACCAGAAATGGCTAAGATAGAGCAATCATCTTGGGAAGAGGTGAAAGCGAAATCACTTAAAATAGTATCAGTCACTTATTATTTTAAGACAGATGCATTTCCAACATTGGTGAGGGATAAGCCCTTGGTATACCATCCACTTTTCTTCCATTTTTAATTCCTCACAGTAAAAATCATCACAAATTTCAATGTAGTGTTTAAAATGCCTTTATACGGCCAGTTTAAAAATGCAGAAATACAATCTAGCTTTTTTTGTTGTTACTTTTAAACCAGTTGTTCATTACCATTTCTAAAAGTGCAATTAACATTAACTTTAGATTTTAGCATAAAGAGAACTATCACTCAAAAGTTCTTCCTCTTGTCCAAGACTATTTACACAAGAAGAAAAACATTTAAATTTTTCTTCCACAAGTATTAAGAAATTCACATCACTGAGTAACAGAGAAAATAAACTTTTTCTTAAAACACCTCAAGTTTGTGTAAATAAAAACGTATGAATCTCTCAATGGATCCTACTCTTCATGCAAAGAAATGACAGACATATTTCTGTGACATATATTAATTCCCTCATAAATCATCTTCTTATCTTAAACTGTGTTTCACAGAATCATAGTGACTGTTTAGCTTAATGTACTGTGAAATCTTCTTGTAAAATGTGTATTTATTATTTTTTTATTTCACTCTGTTACTTTTTAAATTAAGATTACATTCATAATTTTTAAACAGTAATCATATTTTTATATAATTTAATCTCCAGTGGAAAATCATGGAATAATAAAGCTCAACATATATTACACAAAGAGAATTTAATTTTAGAAATGTAGGTTAATGCATACAACACAGTATGATGAAGGAAATGTCTCACTGAAAATTATATATAGAAGATCTTTATATTTTTTAAAGAGCTTTAAAAACACATCTTACCTAATGTACTAAATCTTCACTGTATTTCTAATAAAATGGAAATTTTAGGATTTATGCAGCTGAAGACTATGGAAATTATCATCTTGTGGATGTAAATTTCAAAATGTTCATTCATTCAAACTTTAGAGAATCAAACGTCTAGAACTCTCAGCGAAAGAAGAGCAATAATAACTGCCCGTAGGATTCTCAGCTATACTACACAGCTTATGAAATGGACAATTGGTGGAAATGGATATGTGTTCTCATTTTAAACTATTAGTTAATAAAGCAGACTTTCTATAGTTGCACTCTCATTTACACTCATAAATGAAAATATATCTCAAGGTGTAAACCTCTTCCCTATAGCAGGCTTTTTACTTTTCAAGTGCGCTTGAGAACCACATTGATGGCAACTGATTGTTTCATTTAAGCTGTATTTATCAGCAACATTTTTATAATTTTTTTTTATTGAGGCATCCAGAGTTACAGAATATAATTTGCCCTTTCTCCATTCTGCATTTTTTATGTGGTTGCAAAAGGAAATTATACCAGCAATACATGAAACTTCTGCTATACCAAAATGCTTCATTTATTGCAAAACAGAACAGAATAATTTGTTATCCCAAACAAGTGATCTATGGGGGTGATTTTGGAAGATGGTTTAGTGTGCTTCTGTTTCTTCTGTAGCACTAAACAATAGCGCTTTGTAATCCTCTGTATCTTCTCAGTGATGAAAGAGTTTCAAGGATTGCATTCATAAAATCCTATGTTAGAATTATTTTTATAACCCTGTTCATTTGCGTGGTTTGTTGAATCTGACAGACCACTCTGGCTATTTAAGGAACCTTTTCTCCAAAAACTGCAGTAATTTTTGTGGCTATTATGCTACGTTCACTGATGCAGGCGAAATCATTTCTCTACTCAGAATGCACAGAACTATTTCTGGTGTGTGGTTATGTCAGCCTTCTCAAATATGAGAACAATCCTTTCAAACATGTAGAAAGTCACGCAGGTGTGGAAGTAATTTTTTTGGTGAAAAAGAAACTCCTCACAACCCCAAGGTGAAACTGCTGCGGAGGAGCGTTCTAGAAGACCCCTTCAACCCAACTTATTCTGTCATTCTATGATCTGTTGATGGAACAGTTCCCTCAAAGTCATTGCACAGTCACAATCCATGATGGAAATAGTTAAATTAACTAGAAAACACACATAAAATATGCCAGGACTCAGACTTTTTTTCTTTATTCCTTAATGCTATACTCACACCAGAAAATAACTGTTAGATAAGAGAGGATGAGCATGAGTTATTCCTAGCTATGCTTCTTCAAGGCAATCTTGAGACTGTGAGATGCTTTCTCTCAAGAAGACATTCTAGAGGAGCTCAGAGACATAATCACCGCTTCTCTATCATCACCATCTGGTTCCAAATCCCTCTCTTAAACAAAATTCTCAGCATAATAGAATATAGTAACCTCTGTAATTTCTGCTGTGGTTGGTTGCTTTCCACACTGCTCCAGGAAGGTCTGCATCCATAAACGTTGAGGTCTTCCAAAGGGCAGTGGTTAGCTACTACATACAGTGTGACCTAAGTCTTTCTAATAAAACATGTGCAAAGCGCAGCATGTCTACATAGTCAGTAATTAAATAGTCCAGAATACTTTTTCTCTGCATAGTATTTTCTTATTGGGCTACAAATGCAAAAATGGATTCTTAAAGAACTTTTATTTAATAGTCAAAGCCTGAAACATAAAGTTACACCTCTCAATTAAACTTCAGACAGGATCCTTATACTATCTTCTTAAGACACAAGGGGATTATTTATGTGATCGGTTTTTCTTAAAGTTCTGAGGTTTCAAATGATTGCTGCACTGAAAACAGAATTGATCTACACTGACAGAACATTCTGTGGAGTTTTGATTAACTGATTCAGCTTGATTCATGCTGAAAATTAAGGAAATATAGGGCAGTACTTTAAAATTAGGAACACCTTTCACTCCAGTGTACAAAAAACCCAACCAGCACTGACAACAGTCCCTTAAAATAAAAGATAGCTTGATTGAGAGAAAATTCACAGAGTTCCTTTTCCAAGGAAGCTCAGTTGTTAGTTAAAGAACCCAAGTGCAAATGCACTCTAGGCTCAGATCACACCAATAGTCTGGGACTATCTCTCTCTTCCAGCTAAATATCCAAGATAGCTGCGTTTTCTAAGGGATGTTTAATATTCACAGAGTACTTTGATGTGACTGTGAACACCATAAAATGTACCCATCAGCCCTACTCTTCAGGAGCCATTCTACTTCTTCCAAAAGTCTGTTTCTCAAAATAGCACAAAATCAAGAAAGCAACACTCCAACCTCACAGTTAAGGCATCTTTCTTGGAACCAGATATACCTCAGTTCTCTTCTTTGCCCCCGGGAACGTGCCTCCACAGAAATAAGACAGTTCACAGCAAATTCTCAGAGCTTTCTCTGTGTGCTTGCTAGCCTGCAAGCTGGCAAATTAAGATCCATGTTCGTGCTAGGATGCATAGAGAATTTAAATGGGGTTTCTCATCCTCTATCTACTGGACATATCACCATGACATTTTCCCTTTGACAACTGCTACTTCTGCTATATTGAACTTAAATGATTGAAGAGCTTTAGAAGTACTAAAGATTTACTATTTAGAGAAAACTTTTGCCCATCCCCAACTGCAAATCACGTCACACCCGTGAGTATTTGTTTTGTATCTGCAGTGAGGGGGCAAGTCTCAGGTGCGGTGTTGGTGAGAAGTTGTCATTATGCAACGGTAATGTCATGGTTCACAAGGCAGCCTTTGCTGGGGGCGCTATCTGAAAAGGCTTCCTTCTGTTTCTGCCAAGTCACATTGCTTTATTGCAATCAAGAAGGAAGAGGAATAGAATTTTCAACCTCTTGAAACATCAGGAAAACTGTCCATCAGTTTTTCATTTCAGGCTTTCCTGATGGGCACTTCTGAAAATATATACAGGATAAGATTAGATTTTCAAATACCCATATGAAACAATCAGAGAAATTCAAATGGCACTATAACTCTTCAGGTGAAGTACCTAAGTCAAAACCCAAAGTCATCCTCTATTGCAACTAAACAGCTCCTGCTATAAGGAGGTTGTAGGAGAACAAGTAAGTGGAGCAGCTGAGGTATGTTATGGAAAAGTCCAGTAAGAGGAATGCAGAAATTGCTGATATCGTTATTACTTTGGTTCTGGAGTGTGGTTTTCAATAGTTTATGGACTTTCCCTATTTGCAAACCGGTGTCAGCGTAGGAAAACTGGAAATCTCTCAGGAGAAACAAACCCAGTATATCTGCTCTGTCTGGTTGCTAATGTCTGTTCGGGGAACAGAATGAAGCAATTCTGAGGTAAATTCAGGAGCATAAACACGGTTTGAACATCCAATCTTCAGCCACAACAATTTCACTCCTCAAATTTTCTCTAAATGTATTTCTTAACTTGTTAGTAGACAAAAATTATTGATATACAGGTCAGATGAAGTATTCTAAATATTTGTATACTAGAATTTACTGGTTTTTAACATCCAATTTCTTATATATTGGGGTTTTTTTATGAATCAGATTTTTGAAAGACATTTTGAAAGACAGCAGCAAGGCAAAATTTGCAGCATGGTGAAAACTTCACCACACAGCATAATATCATATGACTCTGAACTACAATAGTAGAAAACTACTGACATAGTTTAAAGTGAGAATAATAATTCCAGACTACACTTTGCCATCTTGAATGGACAAGCCTCTTCTTGTTTCTTCTAAACTGGACTTAGAACAATGGGCTCAGTTCCGGCTATTTAATTTGTCTAGAATTTTGTCACTGACTTCATTGAGAGATCATTTGCTGGGACACATTACATGAACTTAGGCAATAACTTGCCAAATGAATGGTCAGTAGTACTTTCTCTGATCATTTTGATAGATTCTTAGCACCTAATTAAAATGAGGTTAATTAAATGTTCTGACAGACATGTCAGGGGTCTTTCTGACAAAAAACCTCACAGAAACGAGCCCTGCACTACACAACAGTTAAGACTAGATGTCAATAATGATTTCTTCTAGATTTGAAAATAATGAATCTACCAGTGTGCAACAAAGTCTTGTTTGAAGAATACCATTTCAGAAATAAATTCTATTCAACAGGAATTATTATTGGGTTTTCCCCTACAAGAAACTTCATCAAGGAGGAATGAAATATCAAGTTCTTCATTTAAATGTTTTTACCTGTGTTTTTACACTGTTTATTAAACTGGAAAACATGGTAAAGGAAACTTAGCAGCAGGAAGTAACATAATTGCCAATAGCCTATATAATACCAGCATATTTCATCAATAATATACCATACAAGAATGGTAGACTGAGCAAAATTAGGCCTTGAGCCAAACACATAAAAAAGGAATACTACAAAACTATGAAAGCATATTCCATGACGTAGCATCTACTTGCACACTGGAGGAAAACTCTCAAAATTTACTGAGGAAGAAAAGTCCCAACAAAAAAGTGAAAAAACTTATGGAATGAGAAAAAAAACCAGACTTCTGAAAGTGAGAAACCACTAGTGGACGGATGTTGTCTCTGACCTTGAGCCTCAGATCAGCAGAACCTGAGAAGGTGTAGAGCAGAAACATGTCCATGTGTTGAAATTACTGCACGTTTCCCTGGTCATTCACCATTTGTCACCACTAAAGGAAGACTACTGCTTAGGCTGAGCTTTAGTCAGACCTTGTCTCTTCATGTTCTCATTACTGCACATCGTTAACATCAGCTGTTTTTCCTGCAGCTTAATTGTAGAGGGGAAAAAGAAGTGACTCAAACTCGTACATTATCAGAAGCTCCATCTTGTTTCACACAAGTTTCAGTAGAGAAAGGAAGCAGTTTAAGTCACTAGGTTTAGCTGGACTTTTCTAGTACAGCATTTCTTTCTGAATGTTAAAGGAGTATTTTACCCTAGCTTACATTAACTCTCTTTCCTGGTATTCAGTTAAATTACCAAAACAAAGATGGTGTATTAGTACATGCAGCAGGTCTTGACTGTCTTACAGTTCACTAGTGTAGATATCTACTGCCACTTAACTAATGAAAAGCTGTGTAAGTTCCCATGCTTGGCAGTACCTCTAAGCAGTAATGTCTGCCTCCCCAAACCAATGTTTGATTTCTGCATCTAAATCTGCACTAACATGAACATCATGTTGACACTGGCCTGACATTGACTGAACACACTATTTCCTTTTCAATCAAGCATGTAGCTTACCAAACAGGTTATAAGGCATAAAAGTCCAGCAAAATTGTTGAAGTAGAGCCTGCTTCTCACTCTCTCACATGCAAGCTATATTTGCTCATCTGTTTTTTACAACTAAAGAAGTGGTAAGAAATTGGCAAGAACGTTGTATCAATTTGCTCTAGTAAAACTGCAAATGGTAAAAATCTATTTAACATTTATTAAAAATGGCCAACACTCCTCATTTCTTGAGTGAACGTGGGCTTTGTTCCTCCAAGAAAGCAATAAAACAGACTGTTTATAATAGTTGGCAGCAATAACATCCATACCACAGACCTCTATATCCAGCTATTTGGATTCATGTCAGCCTCTAATATTTTGAGACATTGATCCACAGAACAATCTCAGGGTTGTGATTTAAAACAAATTGCATTAGGTATGTCTACCCACATGGCTTGGTACCAGCATATAGCTGTTTTTGAGACCAGGTTGATGGATCACAAAACCAATGAACTTCCAAACGTGGGCTCAGGGACTGTTTAAGTGTCCTCGGAGGAACGTCTCTTTTTAGACTCTCAGATTCAAGCTCTGCAAGTGGTTTAACCCAAGCTGGCAATCAAGCCCCAAACAGCCATTTGCTCACTCCCCTCACAGTCAGCTGAGGGAGAGGACTGGAGAACAAAAAATGGGAAAACTTCTGAGTTGAGATATGGAGAGATTAATAGGGAAAGCAAAAGTGGCCCACACAAGCAAAACGAAACAAGGAATTCATTCACCGCTTCCCATGGGGGAGGCAGGTGTTCAGCCATCCCTGGGAGAATGCAGCTTCCTGAAACGGTAACAGCTCCTTCACACGTAACAGTTGCTTGGGAAGACAGCTACTATCATTCTGAACACCTTCCTCTTCCTTCCCCACTATTTATATATTGAGCCTGATGCCATATGGTATGGAATATCCCTTTGGTCATTTGGGGTCAGCTGTCCTGGCTGTGTCCCATCTCCTTCTCCTGCAGCTCCTAGTGCACTCACTGGGAGAGGGAGTGTGAGAAGCAGAAAAGTCCTCGACCCTGGGAAAGCAGTGCACAGCAGCACAGCTCTGAACACAGCTCTGTCCAAAATGCAGCAGCTATTACGAAGAAAATTAACTCTACTCAAGCCGAAACCTGCATGCCCTCACAGAGACTGCGGGCTGTCCATGGGTGACTGTGCTGCTGAGTTGATATATTGCACAAAAATCTGCTCTAGAAACCACATCTACAGAACTAGGTAAAAAACTACCGTCGGGTTTCTCACATACCACATAAAATGACTGAGGGTGCCGACAGCTTGGTCAGAGAGAGAAATCAGCAGCTTTCTCAGGCTGTCCTGGGAAGTTGTGAGGGAGTACAAAGAAAGATTTGTAAACATATCTGCACCTGGTGTTTACGAGCATTTTGTACGCGAGATTCACGATGTTTGTATCTTAAGATGTTTTTCAAGAGATTGTTGTTCTCCTTCCACCAATGGGCTCAGGGAGTGTCTCTACTTGCTAACCTGTTGACCAATGTGAATC
This sequence comes from Phainopepla nitens, assembly GCA_013400175.1. Taxonomy (NCBI): domain Eukaryota; kingdom Metazoa; phylum Chordata; class Aves; order Passeriformes; family Bombycillidae; genus Phainopepla; species Phainopepla nitens. The sequence continues at coordinate 161,233 of VXBQ01005832.1, forward strand.
TACCTAGCGAACCCATCTATAAAAGACAAGTCTTCTTAATAAAGCTCTCTCTCTTTTGCCTTCTGATGGATGGAGCCTTATTGCCGCGGAGTTAACTCTACAGTGACAAATTACTGAATTTAAAGTATACAATAAGTATCAATTAGAAGTAACAAAATTGATGACAGCCTCAGTGGAAGAACAGTCACAGTCAACATATTGGACACCGTATCTATAGATAAGATATACTTATCTTGGCATTGTAGATGGCAGAAGAGGAGCATTTACTTTTGGTAACTAATCTAAAATTCAAAAGAAAACAAATCTTCCCTCTCAGTATCACCTAACTGAAAGATTCAGTCTCAAAATCCTTTAAAAAAAAGAACCTTAGTGAAGGAAAAGCATTAATGTATTTCACAGGAATTGTCATATTACACCTCACTCTTTGGTAGTCCAAAGACCCTGATACTAGTTTTACCACTTCACATATTCTCCACTATGCTGATACATCAATTTGAGTTTAGGTATTTGTGTTGTTAGTTTTTGATTTGTTTTGGATCCCCACATACATTCTTGTTTCACTGCAATGGCAGGGGGAGAAAGACACTTAGGATTCTGTTTAAAATAAAAAGTTGATTTTCTGAAGATTAGTGGGATCTGGCGTGAAGTTTTGGAAGGTTTAAATCTGAGGTTAACTCACAATAGTTTCAATTCAGTTTCAAGCTGATGGAGAAATCATAAACCCAAATTGTTATTACATCTTTCAAACTGCAAGCCAGCACTAACTACAAAGAGATTTGTAGAGAACTTAATAGCAATGGAAGGCAGAGCTGAGAAGAAATGGAAATTAGAATTAGAAAATAGAATTAGGAATAGAACCTAGAATTAGAAAATAATTGAAAAATTTTTGTTCATGCATTTTTTCTCAGTTGCGCTGTCCTTACCGAGGGAGACCTCGGTAAGAAATACCATTCATAAACTTCCAACACCATTAGTTATTTTAAGTAGTCTGATTCATTGTGTTCCCTCCATGAAAAAGCACATTTTTTTTTCATCCATGAAAATAATCGACTAATCATGAATAAAAAACAGAAGAGGTTAAAAAAAAAACAACACCACACTTCTTAAAAATATTCAAAATAATTACACTTGCTGCTGTACTTATAATGGCGAAGCCCATCATGCTGGCACTACTGGTGAATTAAAGCATGAGGAAGAGATTGCAATGGAAAGGTTGTCCATTACTTCTAAACAAGAACCTTGTAAAAAGGCTGAATTGCTGGCAAGAATGAGAATATCTTCCAGTCTCCTCCAATGACTCATGCAATGCCTCAGAGTGTCAAGCTGAATTGTCTTGCCAAGTCCTTTCATTTTGTTTCTCTGAGAAAAATGAAAACTAAAAGAAGGAACATTCAAAGAAGATGGGGCATATATCAAAGTTCAGCTTTAGCCCAGAGAAACCTCTGTCAAGCATCTATTCTGAAGCACCTATTTGAAATTAAGATAAATAAAAGTTAAAGAAAGTCCATTAAAAAGGGTATTTTAAAGTTATATTCAACAGGAATATGCACATGGGAAAACAGTATAGCAAACGTTTTGCAAGCAAACAAATGCAAATAATTCACAGAAGCAGAGAGATTTAAAAGTTCTTGTGCATTGTTTCTTTTCATTTCCCAAAAAAAAAAAAAAAGGAAATCTTTTAACAAACTAGATTTTTTTTGTTTGCTATTTGCTTTAAGATACTTCCACTGAATTTACACTTTTTTCATATTGCAGTTTTACATGTTGACGGGAAGCAGAGGTTAATGTAAAACAGCAGCTGTTACTTAAGATATAATTGCATTTCCAGCACAACCAGCGGCTTGATTTAAACATTCTTTATAAAGCTGTAGAAATTATAACTAATGAAGTTATTACTTGTACCTCTTAAGAAATTATGCAAAAAGTCTCATATACACACACAGATTTCAACTGGCTCACATATCTGAATCAGATCAGATTATACCCACCCCCCTGTCATAATGGCTCCATTCTGCAGAGAGGAAACAGTACTGTAGGCAGCAGAATCTCCAGCCTAGATATCTTCTGGAACACAGACCTTATTCAATTCAAAACAAGGTGATATTCAGCAACATATAATTTCATGATTAGCATTTTTGCCCACAGCTTGTGTCAACTTATCGCTAATCTTTTCAAACTATTGAAAATCAGCTTATGAAAATTCTTCTGTGCTACAAACTGTTTGCTCCAGTCAAGATAACCAGGAGGAAATGTACATACAGAATACTAAAGATTATTTTTGTCAACTTTAACTGCAGATTAATATAACTGATTGCTCTCTCCCTGTCTTCTCCAGCACAGGTATGCACAGCCTATTTGATGAATGCAGTCCATAAGTATAGTCTGCTTAAATTCTAATAACTAGCATTTGGAATACTGATCAAACTATAATTCAATGTGAATTTCCTTTGAATATAATCTTTCTGAAGCCAATTCTAAGCAAAGATGTACAAAAAAGAAATAATAAGATAAAAGACAAAATGTACTACTTTAGGCCAGGTTCTGCCACTCACAGACATAGCAAGTGGTGCTTTATAATTAAAGTTCTGATAATGGTAATGAGAAAAGTAGTATTCAAGATCAAAGGGAGGGGAGAGCTAAAGAATCACTCCTTAGTGAACAGGAAAATAGACAGACAATACCTAAAGGAATCAAAGATGATATTTACACTGCTAATTCAACACCATAAGAATGAGATGTATTTTCAGTAGTGTAAATAACCAAAAGATAAGGAAAAAGAAAATGGAGCCTCTAAGGCATGGCTACAGTAATGAGGCCAGTATTAGACCCAGCCACATCCAGCATTAACTTTGGTATTTAGAAATAACAGGATATTATTCTGGAATCTGGCAGATGTTTCCCAGAGAAAACATATCCAGTACTGTAAGGATACTGAGGTTGAGCCAGAACAGAAATGTTTGAAGTCTGACATGAAGTGGCAGATATGACAGCAGAGAAAATCGTTTCAGATCAATTTAAAACATCTTTAACAATTAAGGAAATGCCAAGTGTCATTGTGAAAGCTAATGGAGAACACAACGAACGTAAGGACTATGGAGAGCTGTGCACATTGGATCTAGAACATGTCCCTCATTCTTCATTAATAACCATACTTCAACAGCTCACTCCCCAGCCTCAGCTGACATGCAGCACAGGAGAAGGAAGGAAGGGAACACACAAAAGTAGGAGAACACTCATCCTTTCCAAGGCACTGATCAGCACGAATTTCCTGTTGCTGAGACCACACCCAGTCCTGAATGGATTGTTTATGATTCACAAGCAACACATGTTCCCAGTACTGGACTGAACTGTATCATAGATGAACAAAAGTTGAAATGGCATGGTTTTCCATAGAAATAGATCATGGTTATATGTATTTCTAAGGTTGGATGAATTGAGCATTTTACAGATTGCCACTTGCTTGATATTACAGGGACAAGGATTGAGCTGTATCTCTACTGATACCCTGGACATGTAGCTCACCACAGCCCCAGAGCCCTGCCTACAACTCCATGAGAAGTTGGGCTGGCTGCTGCCCCTCGCAAAGGGCAACACTAGCACACAGTGAGGAGCTGACACTGTGGGTAGCCATTTGTTCCTTTTGCTGCATCCTGAGCTTTCTTGGCTGCAGAAGAGCATTGACTTTCAGAACAAGGGTATATTTGCATAGATTTTGAGGATACTCAGTGTTACCAGACCATAATGGCTATGTCTCACATCTGACACATAAGAAATGGCCCTAGGAAATATGCAAGTCAGTGGGATCTGGAGACAGAACTCCAGAAGAACAAAAATAGTGGGAACATGACATAGGACTTTATAAAGCAATGGGAAAGAAACCAACTCTTCAAAGTGACTTTGGAACACTGACTCTTCCTCTGTAAAGAGCCAAAGTTCTGCCTGGTGAGCAGGACAGACCAAGCTTTGGAAAAATACTACAAGGAAGTTCAGTCCCAGGGAGCTAATAAGTGACAGCTCCAGCCTGACCAAAATAAATTTCTAGGGTAAAGTTTCTATTTGCAGATGGCTCTCAAAGCTGTCATCATTCAGAGAGCAGCTCCAGCACCAAGGTTCAGTAGTCCTAGCTGGCACAGGAACCAGCACTATGTTGTGGAACTGCATTATGGCCATGAGAGTTTCAGCCATGCTAGACCAAGTAGTGCTCCTGGCCCTGAGTCAAAGAAAAGAATGGTAGGTATTGCTTTTTCCCCTCTAACAATGAATTCATTCCAAGTAAAATGGATTTTACTGTGCAAAAATTAATTCCATACACCAAATTTCTTTCAGGTTGGACTTTTAGGTGAGGACTGTGTCTGCCAGAAGTTTGCATGTGTTTTCAAATAGTTAGTTATAAAAACAAGTATATCTCACACAGTTTGAGTTCTTTAGAAAGCAATCAGTACTTGGCTACTTTTGCTCAAGTACCGCCAGGACTTTTGACTACTGTTACTTTTTCTAAATGCCATTCTGTCCACGATGGCACAATTTTCTTTAACCTTTCATTTTATGACAAGCAATTGTGCACAACAATTGCTTGTCCAACATGAGGTAACTATCCCTTCCCAGGACAAGTCAGTAACTCAGCATCAGCTTGGATCAAGCTGTGTTGATGCTGACTGTCTTTTTTAGCAATGCCTACACAGTATTTTCACACCAGTTCTAACCAGCATTGAATGATAAAGGTAGTGCAGCAGGTGAGGCATTTACCTAATGAGAGCACCAGACACTGGAGAAATTTTAACAGAATGATTTTCACTCCTACAGAGAATATTGCCTCTATGCAGGTTTAGGGAAGGAATTTGTCGTGAGCAAAAATGAAGAAAAGTACTGGGATCGGTCAGAAGGAGAGCTCGTCCTTGTGCAGTAATTGCTACCTGACAAAGAAAGAAGCAGAAAACACTCAATGGTATAAGTGCTTTAAAGTAAAACTCATTGATCATCCAAATTCCAGCACTATGAGGAGTAATTTTTCAGTTCCTAATCTGACAGGCCTTTTCTTTTCTTGTGTGTTTTAGACAGCACCACAGATTTAAGTCACTGGAAGGGATGTAAAGGGAAAATACACAAGCAGCCTTTTGTGCCATTTGGAATGAACATAAACTTGTCTTCTGGCATCAGTGCAGTGGAGATTTTCATGTCCCCATATGGTTATTCTCCTGGCTGGAGCCTGTAGAGCAGATGCACAACACATGGGAAGGAAAGAAAATTATACTTAGATAATAAAATTAAAGCTGGAAAGTAAAGGAGAGAATTTCAGGAATCACTAAAGTAAGTACCTCCCAGAACACACTATTTGGGTTATTTCTTGTTCCAGAAAGAGAAGGAAAAAAAATTAACCCCACCAACCCGCCTGAAAATGGCTTGCTTTATGAAGAGAGCTCTGCTGCCAAAGTCCTGCTGCTCTGCAGAAATTTATCCATGGAGAAAAGGTTGAGTGCTGCTTATGCTTTTGTTTTTTCCTGACTCAAAATGGATGGAACACAGATTCTGTTTTCCATTCAAAAAACATTAAATCTTCATTTAGGAATACTATTGAACGGTCATAAGAAGGACAGCTTCTCAGGGAATATCACTTCTTCACTGCCCTCTGACAGCAAGTCTGGATTTGACAAGAGCACTTGATAGCAAAAATAGAGTTTCCAGCTAATAATAAGCTCCAGTAAATACGGCAACTGTGACCTTCCAAAGCTACGTCAGCTGCATATCTCTTCTGTGCTCAGACCAGGCAACATTATGACTGACTGTGCAGTGAACCATGCCTCTTTCCAAAGCATCTGTGGATTTTAAGTGATCCCTAAGCATTTTAGAAATGCAAAGCTATTTAAAATTATGAAAGGATTTCTCTTCACTCTCGATGGTAGATGCTTAACTACTCTTGTTTGCTGCTAAATTCCATCTCAGCCAGAGACAATAACGGGAAGTCTGTGATGTTATGCACACCAGCATCCAGTTTGGTAAATCAAATTAGGCTTTCTTGGTTACCCTGTTATAAGGGCAGCTGATGGGGCACCTGGAGGGCAAATGCCTGATGTTAGCACTTTCTAGTATTTGAAACTATGGGCTGCTTCTGTCGGCAAAAATACCCAAATTACAATAGCCTGAAGGGGAAAGCTTGCGATGCTACCAATTAATTTTCATTAGACTTTCCTGAGACGCAAAAGAAGTCCTAGAAAATTTTACAGTGAAGGGGAAGGGGTTGTGGGGAGGGGCTGGGGACAGAGGTGGGAAGGATGCCCAATTTAATAATAAATTATCAAGGGTTTATTAAAATATGGGTTAATACAATTGCCCACTTCCCAATTCTCGAGAACTGAATTCAAAGTAGGTTGCAAATGAAGTAACTCTGGTAATTTCAGCCTGGTCCCTAATGGACATTTGTGGTTTATCATATTACCTAATTAGGCAGTGGTGAGAAGACATACAGATCTGAAACAGAAAGGAGGAACATTGAGGTCATGACAGAGGTACTCCTGCTATAATGTTCATGCTGGAGATGGCAACTCCACAAATTGCATCAATTCTCTGTGAGACAGCGCTCCGTTCCTTCCAGTATGAATTGCCAGTGGAGTTATGATATGATGCCATTTTGGGCAAATAAAGCATAGGAAGTTAATTGTGCACTGAATTCAGCTTCCCTTTTATCCCTTTTCTGCTGTCTCTTCCTCATTTACTTGCAGAACACACAGTAATCTGTTGTTTGCAATTCTAACCTTACCCCTCTTCAACAATAATAGATGAAAAGTAGAGTAAAATGCTTTATTTTTGGGGTTATTAATATTCAAAATGTATCTGACTGGTCACTTGGTCAGATGATTTGACAAGTTGGTTTACCTCCCTCAGTAGAAAGGTGCATTGCTGGTATTTCTAAGGTGTCTGAGGTCCTCGTGGACACAATACCCCCTGCCTAGCCCCTCTCCATCCCCCCCCAAAAAAAAAAAATCAAAAAAACCTGTGGTATTATTTTCTTTCACTTCTTCACTCAAGGGTGATTACAGAGCTCAAAGCCCTTGAACCATAGCAAACAAAAATACATGAGGAAGGTAAAAGGTTCAAATTCACAGCTTTCATAACACAAGATTATAACTCAGACATAAGCTCATCTCTTGCAGACAATTGTTAAGATTTGCTTTCTGAGAATCATATGTAGTAAATTCTGCAGCTCAGAATTTTAATACAGAAAAATAATGTTAATACCAATAACAGAAATAGTACAACTGAGGAGCAGAAATCAACAGCCATGTTTCAGTTGATGCATATTATGCATACAGGACAGCAGTAAGGCAATGTTCTTGTTGAAATACCTGCATTAAACTCTTTAATTTATAACTCTTAGAGTCTTGCTGTTTTGAGCTCAGTTAGATTTACAAGTAAAGGATATTCTAGAGATAAGGATCTCCTGAGAGAGGCTGAGAATCTTAAATCTGATTTAAACTCAACCCATAACTAGACAAGGCATTATTAAGGTTCCATCGAATGTTTTTATTTCTTCTAGACCAATGTCTAAATTTCTCAGTGGACATGAGGCAGAACAGGACTAAAATTTAGGCAAGATCTCAATGAGGTAAATTTGGTGAAAGCTTTGGCTTAATTCTTCTCTGCTTCAGAACTTGGGTCCAAATTCCTGAATGTCTTTGCTTCAGTAATCTCATTTAGAAAATTATTTTTATTTGGACACCACTATGTGAGATGGAATTACATTATCTATCTGCTTTTCTTTTTTCAGTTCAGCCTGTCTGTATGTAAACTCCTTGTTTTGTAAACTTGTGCTAACACACACACTCTGCTTCATACCTCACACAGCTTAATCTTAACTTTTACATTCTATGTTACAACCCTTTCACCTGCTTCCTAAAACTCCACCTACATGAAAGAGTGCAAAAATGATGAGAAGGGGGTGTGGTGAAAAATCAAAAGATGATAATTGCACATTTGAAGCTGCAGATTGGAATGTCCTTACCAAATATTGCACCCATCACCATCTAGCTTTACTAATGAAAAGGTAATGATCCTTCCTCCTCCATCTTGCCCTGGGCGCACAAATAGTAAGCAAAAACAATTAGTTTAAAACTAACCCTGGGAGATTTAAGGATAGCCTCTAAGTTGTCAAAATGGAAAATATTCCCAGTGAAGGGTCTGAATGGAATTTTAAACATGAAAATATTCAGGCTTCTAGACTATATTTTAAGGACAGTACTTGAAATGTTTCACAGTAAGCTTTAAAGGAACCATGTAAGACTGTCTCTATATTTGTGTGGTTCATAGATCAGAAGTAGCCTTCAAAGAGTTGTATAAAGAAAAGTTTACTCCATTAATGCTTATAACAAAATTCTCATTAATCACTGTTCTGCTTGGAAAGCATGAAACTATTCTTCCACAGTCAGAAAACAGAGTCTTCCTGACAGCTCAGCTCCAACTGAGCTTTCTAACTTCCATGTTAGGAAAACATGGTCTGAATCCTAGGATTTGAATGAGGACATTATATAATTCAGAAACATTGCATCAATCGCCACTAATGATCCCAGTAGACTACTCTATTAATGAAGAGTTGCTCTTAATGGAGGCTGAGGTTCAGTGTTTACTTAAACATATAGAAAAGTTTTTAGTACATTCCTCTAACTTTTCCAATCCTAGAATGACCAGATTGTGTGCTTTCTTGAATGGGAAACATCTTAAAATGTAATTCAATTTAGTTCAGACTTTTCATAAAGTGCTCTACTGCAAGTGTATCAATCCTTCCTGGGACCCTTGGGGGTGAATCTTTCTTGGGTGAAAAAAGTGCATGTGCATGGTCCCCTCTCAAACCCTGTAGTGGTCGTGTAGGAACCCTTATTCACACTCCTTGAATAACCTGAACCCAGATGAAAGCAATGCCAGAGACAGCACGCTGGGATATTCTGACAAAACTTCCCCCTTATTCACCCTCTCAAAGGCTTTGACAGCAGATCTATTTCCTTACTAACGCTGAGATCACATCAACTAGGACAAAATGATCATTACAGAAATCTGGATTTCTTGTCAAAAAATACATAAATAAGAAAAATCCATTTATAATACCTGGATTAAATCCTGGCTATAGCTGTAAAACCAGGGATGAGCTTTCCTTTTCAAGGGAAGAGAGTAGAAACTGTCTCATTCCTCAAATTTCAGTCCACTGTATCCTGCAGAGATCCACATAATTACCTTCCTGTTAAGATCACCTAATGGAGTAGATAGAAGCACCTGGGAAAGGGAGTGGAGGAGGACAAATTTTTGAGCCAAATCTTTTAAGTTCTAAAAAATCATTAAGGTCTTTTTAACCATTATTTTTACATTACAAAATGGAAGACTATTATAACCCTGCAACATATACAAGGCAACCCCAGCAGAAATCTGGCAAGAAGTAGCCTGGAAAGACAGCCAGTAAATAAAAACAAAAATAGAAGCTGCAATGAGAATAAAAATCTCTGATCCTCAGGGGATTCAGCTTCAACTAAAATTCAGTTGTGGAGTAGGAAAGGCTTTAAATTTCTTTGCACTCATTTGCATTTTATCACTAAGATTCTCTCTAAGATTAATTAGCATAAGGTACTTCAGAAAATGAAAATTATTTTAAATAGAATAGAATTGTCCTTTTCCTCCTCCTCCATCTGGATGATTTAAGTGAATGTTCTACTCAGTCGCATTTCCTAGTTTTAGGATTTAGCTCTTTCCATCTCTAAGGATCATGCATTTAAACAAATAATTGTTAAAATATTTTTTCTTAATTTTTATCTCTGGGGATAATTTTTTATCCTTCTAAAAGAATATTGCGCACAAGTCTGAAGTTTGTTCACAAAACTGTTAGTGAACATAATTGAGAATTATTCTATCCAACTATAATTTATTGATATATTTATAGAATGTGCCACAAAAAAAGGAAATGCTACAAAAAGTATGCAGAGGGGAGTAAGTCTCACCTACCTGAAAGCCTGCATACCCAGCATTTGCCAGATCCACAAAGCCCAGCTAGTTAACAGCAATTTAAAAGACCCACCTCTGTTTCTAGTTACAAATATATATATATATGAAAATACACAAATATATATAAATCACAAGAAAATCTTTAACTCTTGATCTCAACATATTCCTATAGTATCTTTACCAGCTTCTGTACTAGGAACAATGTGTCAGGGCATAGGGGATGAACAGAGATTTCAGAGTGTGGGAAGGAGCCCACTGGTCCGGTGCAGAATTTGAAAGGTGTGGGGCAGAGGAGGCAGCGTGTTGTGGAAAGCCACCAAACAGCTGCACCATCGACTGGGATGAGAACTCGTTCACCAGCCTCTGCTCTTGCCTCTGACACAGCCAGTCTACATCACGTCATTCTCCAAACACATGCATTTCTTACTTTGCCACAGCAGAGACCTCATTTGAAGACCCTCTGTCACTGGAGCTGCACATACAGAGCGTGTATGTGCAGATGCATATCAAGAAGTCAGACCCTACGAACCTCCCTCAATAATGATCTCATCCTCTCTGCATTTCAGGTGCACAGCCTCTAGTGGGGCAATATTTTCATCCTCTGTTTATCAGAATACATCAAAACCTTAAAAAAATACACTGAATACAGAGGAAACTAAGCTTTAGACAGTTCTGTTTAGAACTTTAGAAAGTTCTATTTCTCTCTGAATTCACTGAAGTCAACCAGCAAATTCTGTCAGTGCTGGGCATCAAATGAGTTACAGGTCTTTGGGAGAGGAAAGAACACGGCCCAGTGATTGAAGACTTCATTTTAGCACAAGCACAACACGGGCATGAATGAAGACTGATGAGGTGAATTCTCAAATTTACTAACTTTTAAATGTTTTCCTTACAAAGTTAATAATTGATATAATTTTGGACATTTTAACATGACTTTTTGGGTGTATTGTGTATTCTATTCAGTGATATGACAGTATGACTAATTGATTAAAAACTTTTAATGTACTTGTAATTATTTTTCTTTTAATTGTCCTGAAAGTATAATAAAAACATAATAAAAGAAAATCATCAAAGTCATAGGTGATATAAACTAAAGAAAGAGAGAAATAAAAATTATCCAGACTTCCTGGCAACTGAATTTATTTAAAAAAAAAATCCATGCAAGTCTGACAACTGCTAGACACTTTAATAGTTGGATTTCTCATCTAAACACGAATGTGAGGCCTGAAAGCCCTGTGACTTGTGTCTCACTTAGCACAGACTGAGTATGAAGTTCTTCCTCCACCTTGTGCATTCAGACAAGACTGTTTATGCTCTTCTTGGCATGGCTCTGAGACACAAAGATGCTACTGCCTGTAGCATACCCATTGCTTGTCACTGCTGCACTGAGAGACATTGACCTTAAGCTTGACTGGCTGATTGGTCTCTAATCTGTTTCTGAGCAATGAACCCGATTTACAAAGAACAAGTGAAAAACACAAGACTGTTTGGAGGCAGAGACGATGCAACCATACAGCCTGGATGTGACAAACTGACAGACCCAGCTGGAAGACAGCAAGTGACAGCCCTACCTTCAGCAAGGGGCTTCTAAAGTTTATTCTCACTGCCACTCTAACTCCCACGTGCACAGCATAACCAACAGACAGGCAGCACCTGGATATTCACAGAGTGCAAGATGATTCCAACAATGGAATGGTGCTTGGAGAAGGTCTCAGAATCTGTTATCAGCCTCCCAAATCATGCACTTATTGTTAAAGAAATTCCAGCCATGTATCTGGGCCTAATTTGCCTGATAAGTAGGATGGGAAGGAAATGGAATTTGACAGAAAGAACCAACATGAAGCAATTCACAAGGCAGAGATTTCAGTAAAAACTTGGCTACAGTCAGGAAGACATTTGCCAAGACTGCAGCATGACAACTGGACCTACTCTACATTACTGTCATGCAATCATGCTATGTTGCTGAAACAGCTCCCCAGCTGGCAGCAACTATCAGCAAGAGTCAAACTGAATCCATACTGTATTTGTTTTGGTATTCTTAAGGAAACAACCTTTCTGCTGGTAATTATAAAAATGGTCCTATCTGGGAAGTTCATGAGTGACTAAGTCGGAAGGATAAGGAGTCTCTCACTACTTGCTAAGTGTGATAGAAATTTCACTTTTTTGAATTTGGATGAAATCTCCACAAGACTGGTTGAAGGGGTATTTTTTTATCCATAAGAGATCTTGCTTACTTATCTTTCCCTCTTTGAGGTACAATTGATTGTCAGATGTTATCTGAGTGTCTGGGTGGAATTTCATCTGGTTTGAAGTATCCCTGCTCCATTAAGAATCTAATATCCATTATGTGCAGTGCTAGAAAAAATTACTTCAAGCCACTTTGAAAAGCTTAACTACTGTCTCAGTGACATGACATGCACTGTGGAAACCATAATGCAGCTCAGGTACGGAGTAAAGGCTAAGCTTAACACATCCAGTAAGAATTTGGCCTTAGAATGCCTTATCTCCTGGAAGGGAATACACTTTCACAAAAAAAGCTGGGGGAAACAAACAAACTTAACAAAACCAAAAACAAGCAACAAATAAAATAACTGTATGCAATGAAACACAGACATTTGTGAAGTCTCTGCTCAATTTCTGGTAGACTTCTCAGAGCATTTCTGGTTTCATCCTTGTACTACTTCACAATTTAAGTTACAGAGATGGCTTTTCAGTCTGATACTGAAATTCAGGGTATACCCTTAACCACCTCCTTTAAAATTGAGAAACTCCACTTTTTGCAATTTTGTTTCTTTGTTTGGAGGAGGAGATGTGTTGTTTTGGGTTTTTTTAATCTGGGTTAATAAAAAGAAATTATAAATAAAATGCCATTCATTTGGCTTTGAGGGGTCACTGCAGAATCAAAGTCTGTGCAACCAAGCAAAAAGTACACATTTTCTAAGCTTAAACCGTATACAATTCAGCGGGAGTCCTCATCTGTTTTTCAGAGATTGTCAGGCTAAAATCCTAGGATCCCACAAAAAAAAAAATTCTGTAAAAAAATCAAGGAAAACAATATGATTAGGACACACTGTCCATCTTCTAAGTAGATGGCCCCCCATCTGTTTCTGGCCAGACAGAACCCCAACCTCTAAGTAATGCCAGAGTTCAGCTCCACTCAGTTGTGTCTGATTAACTTAATGCAGGAAGTAATTTCCAGATGGGACTTCAATTTAGATCCAAAAGCTATGCCACTGCCTGGCTTATCAGAGCTTCTGCATCACATACAGCACACCCTAAGGAATAGCAGCTTCTGGCAGGCAATATTTTTTTTAATACCCTACTAAGTAGATAGTGCTGTTATTCAAAATTTACAGGGTAGAAGTGCAAGGTTGTACTTAAAGGTAGGTAAGTAGGTAAAAAAGAAACAAGTTCCTGAACTTTGTGCCTCATCTTTCTAAACTTGATGCAAAGTTCACGCTTGAGAAGTTTTTCTCTTGGAGGATTTTTGTTCATTTTGCTTCATTTTGCTATATGTACAAGAGAGATTTGAAACAGTTCATGATCTCTAGAGCAAATGTTTCAGGTTTTTTATATCATCTGATGAACAAGAAAGCTAGATTCCATTGTTTGTTCCTAACAATTTACAACACTGAGTTTTAGATAACTTGCAATGAAGCTGTTCTCACACGAGCTGCAGGCTCACATGCAGACTTCCATTCCACTGGCTGAACTGCAGCACTCTTCCACCATTCCCGAGCTACTTCCCAAATGAATCTACAAGATGGGAGGGAAATGGGAAGCCCTGCTTCTGCAGCAGAGCAATTTTCCATCCGGCATTGTTAAAATTCTTTCAGAACTATATTAAGATTTCTGTTTCTATAAGAGCACCGAAAATATTTAAATGAATAGACATGAATATTAATGCAGGAAAAACAATGGAGACAGTCCAGCTGCTGAAATTATCATTGGAATGGGGAAATGGGAAAACAAGGTCTACATGTGAAATTATGTCGCTTAGAATTAAGGGCTCAGGGAAATATTATCTTGCCAAACATAAGCCAGACCTGTGGCCTATGTGTTCAAAAGAGGAGAGTGATATGTTGCTGTTTGAGGTATCTGGCTTTCAAAAATCAGGTTTATCTGTTTGATCTCTGAATCCCAGTTTGCCCAAAAACTGCACAGGGTGTGTCCCTGTTCAGGGTTGGGGGGTGGAAGTGCAACCATGCTTGCAGACAAAGTTTATTTTCCCTAATCTCCACCCACTCTCCTATCTGCACTACTTGATCAGCCCCAAACTGGGTACTCAACATCAAACCATAAAAAATAGCCATTGAAAATGTAGGGTTCTGAGGTAAAAGAAAAATGAAAGAAAAAGCAAAAAAAATCTCCTCTACCTTAGCTTCTTTTGAAAACATTCACCAAATTTCACTGTGCAGCTGTTTGACTGATCAGATGTCCCCTGGGGAATTTTTAATTTTATAGTTATTACTATAAATTCACTCACAATTCACTACATTACACTAAATGCAGCTGACAACACTAGAGGTACCAGGTGTTTAATACAAACCAGTCCCTACTGATTATAGCACAACTAAAGAATATTCAATAAGGAACTACTGAAAATTATGCTGGCAAAAAGACACTGTCTAGTGTCTATACATGGCTAGTATCGCTAACCATGGCCCATCTGAAATATTAGTATTATTATCCCTTCCCTAGCATAAGTAATTCCCTTAAGAAAATTGTCACATAGAATCAGTAACGGATTGTATAGAATATAAGAAATATTGATTTACTAATCCTACAAGTTGATGAAATTTATGTGTCAAGAGAACACCAAGGAACAGTAGATGACATTTTGACAGAATAGGCAGGCTGTACAGCAAGAAATAATAGTGTTTTAAGCCATTACATGAGTTTTTCAGAGCTGTACTCTAGTGAAAACGCATAGGCCTTCACTGAAGGTCCCAATCTCTTAAACATGAAGATTATGTGGAGGATTCATGAGGATAATGAGCATGCAACATGTATTAGTAAGGTGATTACAATAGGTAAAGACCAACTGTTGACCAATCTCTCCTTGATGTGCATTATATCACAACAGCTACTAACAAGTTGAAAAGATTACACTTTCAATGTCCTCATCCAAGGACCCTTTCATGTCACCCAATGCCACTCAGTTTTCATATGTCCTTCATCTGCATGTCTTTGTTATACCTGGACTGGAAACAGATGTGTCATGCTCCACAAGTGGGAATGACTAGCTGTTACAATATGAGCAGAAATAGCATTATTACTATTATTAGTATAATAATAGCCCTGCCATATTAGATTAGTTTCCCTACTGAGGCTTCAGCAAAAGAATTCATCTCTCTACTCAGCAACTACACAATGATTTTGCAAGCATGCCCCTACAAGAGAAACATGAATCATTCAGAGACACACATGGTGGATATGAATGACACATTTTTGTGTTTGGATTCCTGATTCATCTGACAGATGTGAGAAAATTCATGAAGTTAGACAAGTCCCAAGTGATTGCACGTGTCTAGATGCTGTAAAGCAGAAGTTATTCCACCTACTTTGGCACTAAAGAGTACGGAGCTGTTTTTCCTTATGATCAACTGCTCACTGTGATATAGTTGTGTGCTATTAGCAATGCCACCTGTCTTTTCACATCCATTAAGAAGATTTTATAGACCTTATAATAATCAACAAAAATGGCAGCTAATACCCTCATATTTAATCCAACTTCTCTTTTTTTTTTTGTAAATTCTTTAAAAACAAATTAAAACCTCCCAGCAGGCTTCTTAGTTCTTGGATCACATAAAGATGTGGAGAAAGCTTTTAAAAATGAAATACCATAACAGAAATGTTGAAATCTGAAACAGATGCCACAGTCACATGCTAAGTGCACACATATATATTTTGCCATCCTTGCATGGCACTACTCATTACAGCTTTGGTAAAAAGACATACATACTGAACTTCCTGTTTTTCTTCTCATAGGATCTACTGCTATTAATAGACCAACTGCTCCTGAGGTTTCTCTGTGCCAGAACTTGAGGCGAGCATCAATGAGATTCCTGGAAGTTGTCTTGCTGAGCATCCTGAGCTTTAGGGAGGGTGCCTATGGACTGTGATGAAAACTCAAGATGACTGTGGGTAGGATATATTTTGCACTCATCCAGTGTATCTGCTCACTGCTCTTCAATACTCTTGGAGTCATTCTCCATGAAGTCCACAAGCATGGCACTCACAGTGTTCAAACAAGCTATTTGTTTTCAGTTAATGATCCTCACCATCAAATACACAATGGTGCACAATTTCCTCGCTTATTTCTTTTTCCTTTCCCTCTCGCCCTCCTGCAGTTTATTACCAGCAAATGTGATCTCCATCATGTAGACTGCAAAATCTGTGGACCAGCTACAGTGTTTATGCGCTTGTATAACACCCAGCACAGCTTGATTTTGGGACTATTACTCTGAACACTGCTCTCTGTAGTGCTGCTTTCTCTGAAATTCACAAGCATATATATAACTCACAGCTTAAAATTAAATAAATTAGTTCTACAGTCAAGCATCAGAGTTATAAATGTATATAGACAGTCTCTATGTCTGATCTACAGGTGGTTTCCTCCTTCACAGGGTTTCTGAATCTTCTTCCCATGTTCCGGATGTCTGAGAATATATTACAAGTAATTGTATTTTAAAAAAGTAAATTTTGCACTTCTTAAGCTATATAGAACCAATGGCTATCATTTGTTTTACAAAATGTGCCCAATATTATGATTCATATTAATTCCTTAATTGAATCAAAGCAGACTATGTTGGAAAAAAATTATGCTGTGTTTACCAGAGGTATTTCTTAAATTAGTCACTTTTAATTCCTTAGGATATTGCATGGGCCACTGGCCTTGACTTACAGAGTATGTATACGGTCCTGTAAAAGAATTGGTTTTGCTTCCTGACTTTGTAATTTGTTTCATGAGTAACCACAGAAAATTACAAGTTTATGCAGGCCTCTCCTTTGCCCCAAATGTAAATTCAGATAACAACAGTTTACAAACAGTATGATGCCACAATTCATTAGTTAAACTGTTTGGGGCAGGGAATGCCATTTCATCTTGCATTTATACCACAGCTAAGGAAGCAGATCTACCAAGGAGATGCCATGGAAAGCTGAAAGCCATCTCCTCTTCTCAGCCCCTTAGCCAGAAGCACTCACTTCTCTGCCAAATCCCACAGAGCACTGAGAGCTCACTGAGGCTGGGCAGCTTGACACAGGATTGCTGAAGAGCCACACAAACAGCACCATCAGTATTTCAGAAAAGGACGTTGTGGTCCTCCAACAATGGAAACCAATTACAAAATAATTCTTTTCTATTAAAGGAAAAGTAGAAAGCAGAATGCAGTAATTTTTCATGCTATGTGAGACTAAGAGATGGGTGGTACAGACACCAACCATTTAAAGCAGGCACTTGCCATTTAGTAAAAGCAACTGCAAAGGAAATATCTCTCACTGGAGGTCACTACACTCTAAAAGGTACAGTGGTCGATTCAACATGATGTACAATCATCCAATCCTCAGACAGCATGTCACAATATTTTAAGGAATATGATAGATATTCTCAGCCAGTTGGATTTGCTGGTTCAGCAGTCTTAATGACTAAACACAGGGATGAAATACTTCCAGTGCCTGCTTTTAAATTATGAAGCTACAAGGAGGTTGAATCTTGATTAGGAGACTGGCAGACAGCTGTACCTTGAATGAGTAGCGTGATGCACAATTTCCTATCATCCTGCTCAGTGTAAGGTGAATGCAATCAAAAATGGTGTATGCAGAGTTTACAGCATGATAATTGTAGGAAATTAATATAAATTAAAGGTTTTAAAAGCCAAATCCACTACATGTCATTATAACCAACATGTTGCCTGAGATTTTATATGAATAGGAACACCCATGGTAGAATGAAAAAGTGGAGTCTAAATCGCCTAGATTTAAGGGGAAAATACAAACCCCAAACAAACAAAATAACCACCCCACAACAAACTAGACACACAGAGTACATCAAAATCTCTACAGAAAATACCTGGATGGTTTTACACTTTGGCCCCAGTTACAATCTCATTACACCTTTTAACCCAGCTTAATTGATTTCATTTTGTTTTTCCAAATTTACAGTGGTACTTTTAGAAGAAGAAAGATATAATTTAAAAGGTAGTGTCCTAGAAATGCGCATCAGATATGGCTCATCAAAAACAGAAGAAGCAGACAACTTAAAAAATTTTAGAGTTTTTCTGTATTTTTGGGGGTTTTTTATCAGATTTATATAGCTTTAGATTCCAAGACACTTTAGCAAAACCAAATTTCATCCTAATATAGCAGCCTTCATTAATCACTACTATAGAATCATAAGGATAAAGTCATTATACTACTTAGTGAGTGAAAGATTGAAGCAAAAAAATACGTCTCCTTTTCCATCTGGCAACTTCTAAGTCAAATATTTATACTTCCACTTCAAAAAAAAAAAGAAAAAAAAAAAGACTGCTTTAGATCCAGAATAAAGCCAAATTACTTCCTGTACAGTAAAAATATGTGTTGTATAATGCCAAATTTGGACTAAGCCCCAATATTTTCAGGGTTTCTATTTAGGACTTTTGCACTACAAATTGAGTAGCACATCCTCTGTGAGTCTATTTTAAGAGACCCAGTAGAAATTAAGTCTCAGCAAAACAAAGTGTGCAATCAGAGAAGCAATAAATGAGCACTCTGGGAACACATAAGCAGGTGAAAATGAGTTCGAGAGATTGATATGATGAACAGGTCAGGCAGTGAGAATTTTTAGACAGTTTGACTAAGCAATTAACATGAAACTTGTGACAAGAAAATCACGCGTAGTAACACATTACTGACCCTTCAATGAATTCATTCAATTGTAAACTGGCTGAACAATTGGATTTTAATCTCATTTGCCCTTTTTCTTTTTTTTTTTTTTTTTAAATTGAAGTAGATGAATAAGTAACACCACAGAATTACTCTCAAAATTGCAGGTTTTCAGAACAAGCTTCCACATTGCCCACAAGGACTACAGCCCCAAAGGGCAGGCTCTGACCTCCCTGCTGAGCCACAACTACCCACCTCAGCCCCTGGAGCCCCACAAGGTGGTCCCTGTGGGACCACCTGAGCACCACCTATTCAACTGGGTCTGTTCAGGCGTCTCAGTGTAACTTAGAGAAAGCAGGAATATGTCATCCCTGAAATCAGATTGTGATAAACTATAGGTTTTTTGCTTCTGAAATCAGAAAATTACATCAAAAGTAACACTCAAGATTTTCATTACCTTAATAGTTTATTTTGGTTTGAGTTTTGCTTGATTACAGTGGGGGAAGGGCAGGACCAGAATGAAATATATTTCTTACAGGAATTAGAACCAAGAATCACTAGGTTGGAAGAGACCTCCAAGATCATTGAGTCCAACCCATGCCCTAACACCTCAACTAAACCATGGCACCAAGTACCACATCCAGCCTTTTATTAAACATATCCGGGAATGGTGACTCCACCACCTCCTCGTGCAGGCCATCCCAGTACTTGATCACCCTTTCCATGAGGAACCTCTTCTCAATTTCCTACCTATATTTCCCTCGGCACAGCTTGAGACTGTGTCCCCTTGTTCTCTCAGTTGCTGCCTGAAGAAAGAGACCACCACCTGACTACAATCACACTGACACATTAGTTTGAAAGCACGGTTACAACTCCTGCGGTATCCACAAAGACGAAACAAGGTATGTTATGAAAAGGAAGATGTTATGCCAAAATTTACTTTTCCAAAAAAAAAGCCTTCAGCTTGTGGGCTAAAGTCTCTCCTTTCCTCGCCCGAGACATGGAGATCGTTTTACAGTCAGATTTAACTTGGTTCCCATTTGTTTGGGGCTCCATTAAAACGAGTCTGGATCCAGTATCTGACATGTATCAGAGAGCTACTGGAAAAGTACTACAGGCTGCTTTTGATGGTTCCGAAACAAAAGCAAGCCCTATAGCTGCATGATCTTTCTTCAAGAAAATAAATTATTCTACAGGTAGAGGACCATCCCCTCTCTGCCTTCTCAAGATATAAATCCCTCCTTCTCTAGAGGAATAGAGCTCTCCATGCCACTGCTGCCAGATTTGTAGTGGAAGCACATCCAGCTTTTGAGAAGTTAGCCCTTGAGACTAAGCCCTAGCTGCTTCTGTCTCTGGAGTGTGCTGAACCAGAGAACATCAAAAAAGTTGGAACTCGTGAGAAAGATTTTTTTAAGGGAAAGGCTGCCAATTTCTCAGCTACTCCCCCAGGCAAATACAATTAACTCATCTGTAATGAGAACACTTATACACACTCAAATTAGTTGCAGCTCATGTGAGAGCTCCTACTGTCTCTGTCTTTGTCCCAGCCTGTTGACTTACATGGAACAAAAGGCTGACCCTGGAAGACTTCTCCTAATTAGTGTTCCATGAGTAATGTAAAAATTAAGGGAGATAATTGTGTTAGCTATACTTCTGGGGAAAAGCTTTTATGAGATAGGTCTGACAAAGTGAGTGAAAATCCCAAGTGTCCAAATGCTCTAAGAATTTAAGAAAAGTCAGAAAGTTGTTGCAGCTCTGGTTTCAGAGAACGGAGATGGGAGGACTTTTGTCCTCATCCCTAGGCCTAGAGACTGCTCTGCACAATTCAATCTGTCTGGTATAAAAGTAATTACTTTTACAGAGCTGCTGTGCATTAATACAGCCTAGAAAATTCACCCCACATGGTGTGTTATTCTAAAATGATGAGGAAATTCCTTCCCCTTCTTCCCAACAACCAGCATTTCTGTATTAAAACATGAACCTTGTTGTGCAGGCGTTGAATCATATTCTTGTATCTAAAACTGTTTTGTATCAATTGAGTCATTATACCTGCCTGTTGCTATCTTTCCCCTCCAGCTCATGAAAGGTATTGTGTTTTGGCACAAGCAAGACAAAGTTATTCTGTACTTATCATGTACTAAGACACAAGCACAGCTATGCCTGTCACCCAGAATTAATACACAGTTCCTCAATTCTTCACAATTATTTTAAACTATTTAACCAAGGATATCTGCTCTTCCCATTGTAAGTCACCATCAGCTCCCATAAAACCAGAGAAGCTAGTCCGGCTAAAGACAAGAAATGGGTTATATGAACTCCGAGAAGCTCAAAGCTTTTCCTCTTTTCATCTCACACATCTCAACAAACTTGAGAATTTGGGGGGAATGGTTTATTTCTCAAATCAGTGACAATTAAAAATGTCATTAGTTCATGGCTTAAACTTGACAGGTCTTAAAAAACTGTTTCCCAATCACAGAATTTTTGTTTTTTCAAGTAGTCAAAAAGATCAGGCAGAATGGGAAGAAACTGTTTAATATTGAATCTATATTGGTACACTGTCAGCAAGATATCCAAGAGTCAGGTCAACTCAGAGCACCTTTAGTTGAAACATTTTTTCCTTGGAAGAAATCCAATAGGTTACAAATTATTGTGGATGTTTGATAAACAAAAACTCAACATTTCCTTGTTTTAAGGGAAATCAGTATTTAATGGACACGGTATTACTCTTTTGTCGCTGTAGGTTATTAGGTTGGATTTTGTGTTTTGTTGAGATTTGTATTAAGTGACCCAAAAAATAGACTTTCTTCCGTTTTTTTTACAGCCTAGAATGATGGTAGGTCCAATTATGATTTCTTCTCAGACTGTTACTCAGGAAAGGAGCTCTTGCTATTCCTGTCCCTAGCATATTTATTTCTCCTTGCTGGTACCAAATAATTTGAGGCCTTTTAGAGTGGAACAAAAATAGAATATTTGTCCTACTTTAAACTGACAATTACAGAGAAGAGGATCACTTTACAAAGGCCAAACTAGCTTACCCTCATCTGTGGTTCTACTGAAAACTGACTGTAAAACAAGTCATATTGGTTTAGATCAAAAGAGATGGAGAAGATGCATTTTTGGAAAAAAAAGACTTAGTAATTATAGCTAGGACCTGCAATATACAGTTACTTCAGAAGAGTTCAATGAACAGCTTATCCACACTGAAATACTTTATAAAGAGTAAAAAATAGCTATATTAGACAAATTTGGCACTTGTGCACAGCATAGATACATATCAATATCTTCAATATGGATAGCACATACCTTCTCTCTAGAAATAATCAATATTGTTTAATGCAGAAGGAAAAAAAAAAAAAGAAACAAAAGTTGTGTCCAAAAACTAGGTGGGTAGGTATTGGAACTAAGATTTTATTCCCAGCTGTCAGATTTAAGAACAACTACTGGCCCATAACAAACAGAAGAGGTTAAATTTAAGGTCTTTCTATTTGAGGGGCAGTGAAAAGACAAATAAAGATGTTCCCCAAAGCAAGTGGATTTTTCACAGTAAAGCCATCTAAATTGCACAAGTCCATGAAAAAAGTTTTAAGAAAGAATCAAACCTCTTTAGCACTTACCTCAAAGCCAGATTTTGAAGGTCTCACAAGCCTTTCCCAAAATTCTTCATCAGCATTTAATAAATAAATTAAACACGTGCACATGGATTTGGGATTAACAGGCAGTCACTTAATCACTTTGGCAGTAAATGCAGTAGCCATTAGCCTAAACAAAGAACAAGTATGAGAACATTTGTAGCCATAACACCAAGTGTGTGCACTGAAGTATAAAGTAATAAAGCCTTTCAAGCAAACCAAGTCCCAGCACTTGAGATTTTGTACATAAAGGTACCAAATACTGCAGAATCACATCTCCCTTTGCTCCTTGGTCTCACACTAAAAACCTCTGTATTCAGGCCAGACTCAAACTTCATATTCAGCGGTTTTTAAAAACTAATATGAGGCTAATGATGAAGAAAAGCAAAGACTCTCCTGTTTATGAGAGTCCTCCTGTGCTTTACCAAGCCTTCCAGTGCTCAGGATCACCATGGGCTGTGCACTGGCAGCAGGTACTGCCTTACTTGCAGGGCTAGAGGATACAGCTGTGGAAATTCCTTGGATACTCCCTCGTGCACTTATTTGCAATAAACAGATGAGTCAGAGGCAAAGATTCTACATTTTTCAGCATACTTTTGAATTGTGTTGTCTTAGTAGTTTGCAAATAGATGCTTTTTCACACACTTTCCACTGTCACATAATCATTAATAAAATCTGAAAATATTTCTCAAGGCAAGTTCAGGGCTCTACATCTTGGGAACTGGCCCTCCAATCCAACATGCTGTTCTGAACACCTCACAGTGAAACTGCTCCCAGTTTGCCAAGCACTGTGACACACAAACACACCCATCACTATTGTGCTTTCAGACAAATCAAAGGTAATTGTACATATAAATTATGCACTACTAAATCACATTTCATTTCCTAAATTATTCCCCTTCTGAGAAAGCTATGTAGCTTCTCACAGTTTACCTTGTTCATTAGCCTCAGAGCTAATCCCCCTATAGAGATATAAATCCTGGACTTTCATCTAGACTGATAAAATAGTCAGGTATTAAAGCACCCAATTCCATTCTTTCTTTATTATAGAAGAAAAAAGTCTAATACAAATTTTAAGTCCCTTTTTCCTACCTCCCTGTAGTTGTCTTATTCCTTTTAAGACTATATACTTCACCTTTATATGAGTCTTACAAGAAGCACTAGAACAAGCACATTTGAAATCAACTTTACAGTGAACTGGAATCAACAGAACCATTTAATTTTTAACAGATTGACTCTAACTTACATCAGTCAGAAATCCAGTACTTCAAAACTATAATTCCTCACCAACAAAAAACATCAATAATATCCTTCTGGAAGCTTCTTGCATCCACATTATGGGAAGAAATTCCACCACTCTTCTTCCTCCAGGACCAAACAAGTCTGCAGTGCTCCTACAATCTGCTCTGCACTACAAAAAAAAACCTCTTTCTTCAGCAAAGCCAATTCTCTCACCTACAACTTAAGGTCACTGCCATATGGTAGTGCTAAAGAAACCATCACTAAAGCAGAAACTGCTAATCTATACTGCTCTACTTAAGTGTGTGGATTTGTTTGCCTGTTTAAAATAAGAAAGTGCTTAAGAAAGGTAATGAGAAACATCTTTGTCATCATAATCTACGTCTTTCTCCTCAGCTGCCACAAATCAGTGCTGCTCTGCTAACTTGCATTTGACCTGCTTTGACTTATACCACCTGTAGATCTCACTCTCAGTGCTGAATGTAAAGTAAACTCTTGTCAGGAGGCCAAATGCTCAGCTGGATTATATCAGCACATTCCCTTCTTTGAAGTGCGTGTGGCACATGGATTTACAACAGCTGTAGCTCTGGTCTTAAATTGTTTGTTTGAGTTTTTAACATTGAGTAATCTACTAGGTACAAAGAGTGATAAAATTGCCAAGAATATAGTTTGTAAAGCTATGCATTCTACTGCATGTCCATCTCTGATTATAATGCTTTTGAGGTATGTATATATAAAAATATATGAACAAATTTCTATTTGATAGTCCATCAAAACATTTTTCAGTACAATGGTCAATGTGGTAAAAGAAACAAAAAACGTTGGAGTTTACTTATCCCTAGAGTTTAGTTTCGGAATTCACTCTCCCATTTCTGCTGGGATTTTTTTTCATGGCACTTAGAATTTGTGGAATGGTTGCAAAAGATAAACATTCTGTTGCTGTAACACAACAAAAAATAATGTTAATTTTTTGTCTAGCTAGAGCCAAGTTTACTGCCATACTTTCAGCTTAGAAAGTCTGTTTTATTTATCAAAGCCAAAATTGTTAAGCTTGGCAGCCTAAAGTCAAGCACCAAAATCTATATTTAGGCACTCATATAAATGGCCTACTTTACACAGGCAGTGAAGGCCTGTAAACTTAAAAATAATTCAGCACCCAGCAATTCTGAAAATCAAGTCACTTACTTAGCTGCACAGATACACAATTACACGTTAATTTGAAGGAAATGCCTTCATTTGTATGACTGTGGTATAAAAGAGGCATGTTATGCCCTATGAAGAACACTTGGAACACACCTTTTGAGAATTGTAATTCCTTTTGCAAGTCCTCTTACAAAAGCAATAACCCTTCTAATTAAATGTACCATTGATTCCTTTCATCTAGATTGAATACAATCCGACTAGTGAATTGACTAATAATGTGTTCAAAAGACTCCAGTGTTTTGATTCACTTTCTTCTCATTTCAGCATTGTATAAATCTCAGGCATTGTCTCTATGGTAGTTGTTTGTGTGGCTGAACAGATCATCTTCATTTGATTTGCACAATAACAATGTTAATTGAAGTGCTGAGATCCGCGTAAGTCATATCAATTACCAAACGACCTTCTGTCATTCTTACTTCCCATGCTGCCAAAACATCTAGTTAAAAATCTTTAAAGGCAAGCAATGGTTGTTAGAAAAGTTTATCAATCTAGGAGTGTGATAAAGGTTACTATTGCTGGGATCAGAGTTGCAATATACGTGCTGCTGCTCCACTCATCACTAAGCCTGTGGTCCAGAGAGGCAAGACATGCCTCTCACTAAACCTAGCACATTCCTAATCAGTTTATTTGCAAAACAGCTGTTCACAAGAAGTAGTAGTGTCTCGGCTGGACTTGCACTGATGGTATTCCAAAAGTGCTCTGTAACTGCTGCAAGGATTTAATAACTTCATTGTAGGGCAGATCAAGTGGACAAAGCAGGCAATGGAAAGGACTCCATCCAGAATAATACCAGTATTCTTTTCCACTTTGGACAGCCAGTGGGCTTCAGAGTATAAGCAATGTTGTCTTGGTTTTGCAAAGATATGACACCTGACCGAAGTGACCTAACTAATATTTCTTTGTTCTTCTTCCAATACTGAGAGCAAATATGATAGCAAGTTGCATCCACTCTAATATGTGGAGTGGGAGGAACCACATAAAAGAAGGTATCTACAATCTTCTTAGCCTAAGCCTACAGGAAGAATTATTCAGAATATATTTTTTATATTCTGGAGTACAGCTATAGGATTCTTGGCAATGAAACACTGAGTTATATGTATGTACATGTTTGATCCTGTGTTACTGTGGCTTCTAAGAAGTCTCCTCAGAAGCCAGATTACGTGATTTGTTATACAATTTTATTATATTCTACTGATTATACTACATGCCTGATAAAGGACAAAAAAAAGAAAGGTTCTGCCTGTGCAAAGACAGAATTTCTTCATAATACCTTAATTATGGCACCCTTTCAAATGTAAAATTTACATGCAATGTACAATGAATCATGTAAACAACACCAGTCTGAATTGTAAAAGGAACTCAAAATCCATTTACTTCCCCAAATCTGGAATGTCCTTGTTTTCTTTTTCTTACCATGAATTGACTGCATTTTTATGAGTTTAAGCAAGCAGGGAAAGCAATAATGTTTGGTTGCTGATTCCCTGAAGTATCAAAAAGTAATTATAGGATTTTGTTCTTACAGAGAAACTCTCTTTTTGAAGTTGTTCTTGCAGCATCTCATTTTGCATGTTAGCTGCATAGTAGTCCATCATGTAAATATTTGAAAATTATCAAGAAGAAAAGATAAAAAATTGTAAATACCCCACTCAAGAAATGGCTAAAACACAGAGCATGCCTGAACTGTTGCATAGCCACCACAGCAAAACAGAATTTATGGATGACCTAACTGTGCATATACTATATGCCCCCAAAAAGTTTACCTCACAGAAAATAAGATCCCCTCTGTTGTGACTCCATTAAGTTTCACTCAGTTGCACTGAGCTGTGTAGCTGTGCACAGATGTAAGTAAAAGCATTTGGTTTATGCCATCATTATTGCACTGATTGTTATTAAAGCCTTCTATTTTCACTGAAAGTGTATGTTTCGAATTAGATTATTTTATTAAGTCCTCATTTAATCGGCAGCCTCAGATTTTAAGTAGCCCAAGACATGAAAACAGGTAGTGTTAGAGGTCAGGGCTGATATTTACTGGCAGAGAATTATGAAAGGAGCTTTTTTATGGCCAAAGCCACACAGTCTTACAATTCAGTTTTATCAGTAAATGTTATCGAATTCCCACCACTTCTTAAAGATCCATTTCCCAAGAGTCAGGCCAAGATTTGGACACACACACAAATAGTGATAAAAATAAAAGAGTAAAATGGCCTATAGCTGTCTTTTAGCCTCCTCAGTTTCCTCAAAATATGGAAGAATATGGAGTCTGACATTCTCTATCCTAAGAAAACAGAGGAAAGGGCAGTAAAATCTTAGGTCATTTAGACAGGAAAACAAAGGATACAGTATGGAAAATGCAGAGGATCATTCACTTGTTAATCTTCTGTCAGAGAAAGACTGGCATTTCTAATATCTGCAAACACTTTGAATAGGAAGTTTCATAACTAATTAACTGTATTTCTAGCATTTCTACTGAAAGATTAATCAATAGTTAATATAGTACTTCTCAAGCAGTAAGAAGTGATAGGTTGTAATTCCAGTCCACCAATGAGTCAAGAAGTACCACCTTCCACTCACAGAAACTATTCATTACAAGGAATGGAAAGTTTCTTAATTAACTGAAATTAATATGGAGTAAAATACTTGAGAGAACCTGGTTTAAGTCACTCTGCATTGAAAAAAGTGGCCTTCTTACTGTACTTGGTGTCTAAGCAAAATCCAGTGAGACTTTGCACAACTTAAATGGCATTATATTCATTTGTCTGCTGCTAGAGTTCAGAACTGTACTGAACTAACTCAACTCAAAATTGGGTTTATAATTGCAAACTTTCCTCAGTTATATTACTTTACCTCTGCTGTAACCATTGGGTATATTAAAAAACCATTAAAGTTAGATACAAACTTCTTTGGGGTGAATTGCATCATAGATGCAATGAGGAAAACATGTAATGCAGAACCATATCACTTTAAAAATTAAGCAATAATACACACTTTTTTTTTGTTAGACTGTAACACTAGATTCCCACATTTTCAAATGACTTCACAGTTTCATCTCAACCTCAGCAATTATTCGTATAACAGAATGTTTGAAAATGTAGACAATTCTATTCAACTAAATGTTCCCATTTTTCAAGTCTCTCATGTATTTCCTGGCAAAATCACATTGGAATGGAAGAATAAAAACCCTGTTTTATTGCCCTCATGACATAAGTGTTCTCAGTCAGAAAGTATAGGTACTTTTTAATGATATTATAACAATAAAATAAGACATATGTCACTTTTCCTGTTGTGATTGCTAATAAGGCGTATCTGTGTCTATTGTTTGAGACAATTTGCCTTTGTTGTTGACAATATTCACCTGGCACTAATGGAAAGATGTTAGCATAAAGAACCTCCTGGATAGGTTGAAAAGCTGATTACATGGATAATTCAGCTAAAAAATAACTACCTGTCTATTAGAGAGGAATTTTTTTTTTGCTATTTGCCAAGCTTTTAACTATTTAGCAGTACAATAGAGCTTTTTAGATAACTTGAAATACCTACACAGCAGGTTACGTTAATAGGTGCTAACTTAAAAATTCAAATTCAGTCAGTTGAAAAAGAGACGTGCATGCATACAGAATGATATCTCAAGAAATTAAATATATGTATCTTGCATTCACATATACAATTACAATACACACCAACCAAGCTCTGCTGTCCATTTGCCTTTCTCACAGCACCCTACACAAGTTGTTAAGTATCTCAAAGGGAAAGGAAACCCTAACCATATTTATCTTATCTTCACTCACTCTACTCCCTTCCCAAAGATGAAAAATCCACTGATACAATTTACCTCAGTCAGGATGGAGTTCTTCCCCCAAAAGATGACTTTACTACCTAGAAGAAAGCTGAAGACAGTAAAATAATTCCAAGTTCAAGAAAGGTAATGTCCAGTTGACAACTGCATCCACTGCTAACAGATATCATGTGACCACTATTGGACAACCTTATCAGACTTGAAGGGATGCAACTTACAGAAGTCTGACCCCCCTGGAAACTGTCTTAGCTACAACTGTAAGAACAAGATTTTGGACAAAGAAACTGCCTCAACAAACTTCTTTAAATGCTGCAAAAGGCAAAATCACAGCCTAGAGAGGTGAGTGTTGAAAAGTTTATGAAGTATGTTGAATGCAATATTGTTGGTTTGGAAGGAAGAGGGAGGAAGAGAGGTTATCTAGAGAATGCCTTGTCAATGAATGTAAAAAAAGGTCTCTTTAAAATTAAAAAGGTGGAGGCGATCACGTCATCTCTCTCTCTTGGAATTGCCTCATAAAAAGACCTTTCCCTCAAACAGAGTAAATAACTTGTGTATTTTTTAATCCACATTTTTGCCCATAGAGTGTTGAGCACATTTTCCAAATTCAACAAATAACAAATTATGATAGCTTCAAGATAACCAAATGCAATTAGTTTATCAATATAGGATTAGAAAAGCATCAGAAGGACAATTCACACACGAGAATGCTGTACAGTTCTTTGTAGTGACAACTTATTTTTATTTAAAGATAAAACAATAATCCAATAGATTATTAGTTCCATCACCCTCTCCTCCTCTCTCTCTATGTCTCTGATCACTGTCATATACACAGTCATCAAAGCATACATCTTAGAACATGGCAGCTGCCCTTGGAAAGCTCTGATTTAGAAATAATTTGTCTTTCAGGTATCAAAAACTAAAAAATAATTTCTGTGTCTTTTAAAATCATTTTTTTCTCCTGAGAATGGTGTTGCAGTGTATAAAGAAATCTTTCGTAACAATATATGAGATGCTTATGAACTCCATTTGCTGTTAAAAGACCTAGTAGTTATGCCTTAGAAGAGATTTGTTGAATAGCTGTGGCATATACCTGAAAAAATCACATTCTTATCCAGCTCACTCTGAAGAAAAGCACACATAGATAACAAAATTCTTTCTTTTAGACCAAAAACTGTAGAAAATATCAGTTGTCAAAGTCAAACAAGTTCTTTCTTCATTTGCTGTCAGTATTCAAATCTTCATAAAATGAAGGTAAAGGAGGATCCTACATCCCCTACAAAAGCAAAGAAGTATTGGCCTGATTTACTAGGCATTGACTGTAACTCTGTTTTTATTAAACTTAGGATGATTTTTTGTTTTCTAAACATATATTTCCATCTTGATTTCAATAATTCTCACCTCTGTTCTTTGGGGAAGTCCATTTTATGCTATGGCCCACAGTAGTATCTGGATATCTTGTTAAATTCTAGATTATGCTTGTATACACAAGAGGAAGCTTTGTATATTAACTACTTACAAAACAGAAAACAGAAAACAATGGACTGTGATCTTTTAAAGGCTCAGAATTCATTGGAAAGTACCTTTTGGTTGTCTCTTAAAATAAGATACTGACATCTTCAACTATATTAGTAGACATACCATAGATAAAACATAAAAGCTTTGAAATACTGGAACATGATAAACTTCTACCTAATGATAAATTTTCAAAGAGCTTTCAAGAATGTATATATTTATGCCAACAGTATTTTAATATCACCTCACTTGACACTCTGCTAAACTACTTAGTTTGGTCACAGTATGGAAACATACACTCTATATTATAGCTTAAGAGAGTGAACATACAACTGAACAGTGATACAGTACAGTGATATTATGGTATGGAAGAAATAAAAAAGCAGCAGCAGATCTCAGGGAGATCTCATCAGTGTGCATAGATACCACAAGGGAGTAAAGAACCTGGAGCCATGCTGCTTTCAGTGGCACCCACCGACAGGACAAGAGTCAATGGCACAAACTGAAACACAGGTGGCTACATCTAAAATTTCTGGAGTCTCTTCTAAAATTAATATCAGTGACTTAAATCTGTTTATTGGTGTCAGTGTCAGGTTCTAAACCTGTGAAAGCAGAGATATAAATCACGTATAGGAATGAGGACTGTATCTGCAGATCAGGGGAAAGTGCCTTAACTACCAAGGCCTCCCACATATGGAAAAACATTTAACAAAGGCAACAGATTAACCCATTCTCACACAGCCATTTATACTCCACCAGTGACTGCATTTCAGGAGTAATTTCCTTTACTGTAATAAGCATGCTACAGGACTTGTTAAAAGAAATAGTTCACAGACTCCTGGCAAAATTATCATTTTAAATACAAAAAGGCATGGAAGAGGCGCTGCAGAATGTTCTGGGATGTCTTAGAAAATATGTAGCACCAGTCATTACAAAAATTCAGAGGTATCCAAACCACAGGTACATCCTGTCTGAAGAGACCTTATTGTGACCCTTCAAGTAGGTCATCAAAGTTCATACCTTGTTCCCCAGCTACTTCCTTTACCAGATTTAGCCTGTTCATAAGTATCCTCATTCACAGTATAGGATCCCTCCCCTGGCTTCTTTACAGCTTGCTTCTCTATTATTCCTATGCAAGAATGTACACTAAGTTGTTTTGACTGTGAATGTATGAGTCTATATTTTTAGCTTCCTTCTTCTAATGCCTGAATGTCTGTACAGGGATTTCTGAGGGTTTTTTTTATTAGGCATGCATGTTATTTATATCATTATAGGGTTCTCCCTGTGGTTTTCACACACTACAGTTTAAAATATTCTGAAAAAAACGGATGAACCGTTGGGGAAAGGTTTGCAGCTTTCTGTCGGGTCTTTCTGTTTGATCATTACCTGCTTTTCTCTCCTGGCAAATGAGCTGGCTAATTCTCTGCAGGCTGTTCCAGAACCAGCTCTTGAGAAAGAGCCCCTGTGTCATATCCAGGAAGTCCTAATAAATCGGCATCTGAAAATGGTAGCATGCAGAAGTGTGGCACACATGGGCCTTGACAGAACTGCATGAAAAAGAATAATTTGCCTGCCAAGTCTCAACAAGTTGAAGTACTCTTGAGGGGTACTCTTTTGGATTGTTAAGATCTTGACAAATTTTCCTTCATTTCATTGTTGCAAAATCCCTCAAGAAAATAGAATGAGTACCTTGGATATCTCTTGCCATCACCAATATCAAACTGAGTTTCCTCAGAGAGGTTCCTCAGAGGACAAGAGCAGTATTTGAAGAAATTGAACCTGTTGCCAGAAAATGTTCCCTTAAACTCTGTGCTGTTGCATGCCCCATCAGGAGATACTGGCAAGAGTGTGAGTGTTCATACAAGGTGATGAGAGAACCTAATATTTATACTGTAAATACAGCCATTGACTATGACTGCATTTCAAGAAAAGAGAAAAAGGCTATACAGCTCATTGGAAGATGTATGTTAAGATACAGCAAAAGCTAATGAAGATACAAAAAACCCCAGTGATTGATTCAGAATTCATGGACTTTAATAGCTACTAAAGAGTTTAGGATCAGAAGATATATTTAAGCCATTTGCTGAAACCACTTTTATGCCCCATGATTTTATTTTTTGCCTAGAACCCATATACTAAGATGAAAACTTTCTCACTTATCTCCTAGAAAAAGATCCAAAGTTGAACTGGAGACAGTACATGAAGAATTCACTACTGGATATTTTTTTCCCTGGTGATTAGTCATCTTCACTGTAAAAATATTGTGACTTAATTCCATTGGAAACTTGCTTAGCTTTAAATACTAGCTATATACTTATTTTTAATCCTTTCTCTAGTAGATAAAGAAAGAATTGAGGAGTCAGCAGTGCTTTGTCCCATAGATATCTTAACTTTTAAGCACTGCAATCAAATTTTTTCCGTCTTGTTCACTGCAATGAGAGATGAAGCCTGCCTCAAAGTGATTGAGCAGCCCTTTTGGTGTATGGAACAGCTGAAGTATGGTTATTAGATACAAGTAGGTGATGATGTTACAGTTTAATTTCACATGGGTAGTCCATTAACATGAGAGTTGAATACAGAAACGATAAATAGATGACCCATGGGCTGAAGAGAAGAAGGAAGAAAATAAAAAGGATAATTGAATTCCAATGGGTGAATAGCAACAGATGAAAAGGAGAAGAATGAAAAACATGCTGCATTACTCAAAACTTATATTACGTTTCTAAGTTCTTTAGTTCACTTCAAGAAGAGTAATTTGACTTGAGGAGGAAAAAAAAAAAAACAAAAACAAAAAAAAAAAACCTTTTTAAATTTGTACCTTGTTTCCTTGTTATACCAGAATCCTCCCCAAGGCAGCACATGTTCTGGATTAGAAACTACTCTTTGATTCAAGACCATCTTACAAGGAATGGATTGTAGGCACCTCATTAATAGCCATTATTAGTTTCTGAAGCTCTATCCAGGCTTCCTATTTATTATGATATTGTTAAGAAGTTGGACACTTCCAGCCTTCCTCAGCTATTGCTGACAGAAACACGAGAAACACTCTTCAAATGCAACTGCCCACCAAATGGGACATGCTTTACTTCCCATGGTTATGGCCTTGAACTGCATCAAAAACACCCTCAGCTTTGGCAATAAAAAAGTGCATGGAACTACAAGACTACTTCTTCTTTCTTCTTTCTTCTTTCTTCTTTCTTCTTTCTTCTTTCTTCTTATCCCTAATCTTTCAGGTTTTGAAATCCAATCTAATTTGCATGCACATCTAGATTACGAGTAAAACCTGTTGTGGGGCATAGGTCTAGTCAGAGCTGACTTCTGCGCCTTATACGGGAAAAAAAACCTCCATCATTACCTCAATTCTGATTTCAAAAGATTACTCAAAAGATTTTTTTACAGGAAGATGCTAAAAAAATTCTTTATAACAGTAGATTCACTCTGTCTTTCTAAAGGGTAGCTGCTTATACAGTTACAGACCATTACCCTCATAATTTCCTACTCTGTTCAGCTGGCCAAAGCAATTCTTCTGGTGCTGAAGCTATGCAGATTCACTAGTGAGATGTTGAATGTTTTATGTATGCAGCTGTAGGAATATATGCATGTAAATGTCTGCATATGTCTTCATGTAATTAAAGGGAAATAGTCAAAATTGTGCCTGAAGTACAGTATTCTAGTACACATACAGACAGGTATCTTTGTTTACACACTTTTTTCACATATGGTTGAATACCAAATTATACACCTTAAGCCTGAAGATTCAGTGCTAGAATAAAATGTGTCTCCGACTGAATATTCAGTTCATGTAAGCACAATAATAAGACAAGGAAAGTAAAGAAGAAATCGGTCAGCATTGCAAGGCAAAGGAATGTGGCTACTTTTTCTCCCAATAAGCCAAAGACAAACTTTCCTGAAATGCAAGAGAAGCAAAAACCTGACTGGGGAACCACTGAGATTCAGCAAAATGCATGGATTAAAAAATATTCTCTCTTGGTGCAATAATGAGTTTACTAACATATATAAAATCAGGTGGGTCATCTGGAGGCATTTATTTTTGAAACAGTACAAACAAAGTCCTCATATAAAAAAGCAACTATTCTGAGGATGCTGTCTGCATCCATTTGAATTTCTTTTAAAGGGCACACAAATCCCTGAAGGATTTTTATGCTATGAGTTGCAAACCACTTAGAGGAAATGAAGTGCCTGAGTGGCACTCAATAGCAAGTGGAAGACTAATTCTTTACACCCTCTATAATAACCAGTCTTAAAATCTTGATGTTTGAAGAAAATATTATCCTCTGAAGGCTGTTATTGTCATCTCCTCAAAGTCATTATCAATTGTATTTATTCCTACCCTGAAAGCATTTTCAAGTGAAAATTCAACAGGCTTGTTGAAACACAGGTTTTGCAGAAGAGTTCACATTTTATAATTTTTTGCATTAAAATGTTGTAAATATTGCACAAAACTTATGTGCCATCATTTGATATCTAGTGTTTTAGGAGTTTGGCTAAGTTCTACATCAGGAATGTCTGCTCAACATTACCCTAAAGTGAGTCCTGGTTAAATGGTGAGGAACTCAGCCCTTCCTCCTTATATTCCATAATTTGCTGCACTAAGGTTGTCTCCGAGAACACTTCATTAAAATAAATCTCATCTTTTGCCACTATCTTGTCATTTACCTCATGGTGGGAGAAAAGTGCTGCCAAATAGCTTACTAAGCTTTGATACC
Source organism: Phainopepla nitens (assembly GCA_013400175.1). NCBI lineage: Eukaryota > Metazoa > Chordata > Aves > Passeriformes > Bombycillidae > Phainopepla > Phainopepla nitens. The sequence continues at coordinate 196,182 of VXBQ01005832.1, forward strand.
TTTTCTCACTGATATGGCTTAATTTAACATATCCCTTGGCTCTTTTTCTTAACACCATCTTTTAAATTATCCTTCCTGTTTTTTTTTTTTTTTCCCTGTATCATTTTGATGCATAGTGCAAAGCCATCCATCACAAGCTGGAAGCCATATATCCACTAATGTAAAGCTTACTGCTTGCAGCTCAGTGAGCACATCATACATCTTGAGTGTGCCCACAGCACTTCCATGGTTGGCTGTTCCCACTGGATCTGGCTCTTCCCTGGCTGGAACAGCTCTCTGAGGTGCCCCCAAGACCAGCTTGGGGAGCAGCCCCACTGCATGGCAGGGCTTCCTGCCCTATTTACCTGCTGCAGGTAAATTCTGGATAATTTCTAGATAATTTCTATTTTTTCTCACCTGCTCACATTATTTATCAACTTTCTCTTTTATTAGAAGTTATATCTGTCTTTGTAACTAGAAAGTACAATCTCCCTTCTACTCTATTAGCTACCCAGAAAAGAGCATAACAATGTCTGAATATTCTATAAAGCACCAAAATATTCCCCCACACCACAGCTACATACTTTATAAATATTTTATTTTTACTTTATCAAATAACAATAATGTTCCTCTCTTTTATGTTCCCACACAATCCTCTCCAGCACTGGTCTCAAAAAGTGGCCTTCCATTAATTATGAACTCATTTAATGGCAGGGGCAACTGATGGCATAAAGACATTAATCTATCTGACTACACTCACAGGAGTCATTTAGTCTGAATGCTCCCCACTAATCACAAAATCAATAATCACCTTCTTTTAACAAGTTCCTCTCTATGTGAAAGCTCTTTAATAATTTCCTCTATTTCATGTATCATTTCTCCATGACTATGCAGAGTTTGTCCAAAAGGAGTCTTTCCAAGATGAGATCAGATTTTATCTATTCTACAATAGCTACACTAACATAAGGGGTTTTTTGCATCATTCCAGTGGGCCATAACAGTTTTTCCTTTTTTCTGCCCAGAATCTCAGAACCTGTTCAAATGTACTGAAAAGTCCACATCATATGTCAAATGATGGCTGAGTGGGGTTATTTGGAAAGACATTTTGGAGAAGAGCAGCTCCTCAGAGTTCCATTTTAATATCATTAGGGGGGTCCACGTCAGACACAGTGTCCTCACCTCTCACTCTTTGTCACAGGGCATGTTAACTGAAACATTAATACAGTGATGGCCTGACTGGCCTCAAAAGCAAACTTCTGAACCCACAGTGTTTGAGAGCATCCAAAATTAGGCAAGAGGAGTTCACCCATCCTAACTAAATGGCAGCAGAATCAGTGTTACTTTTGAATAAGAAAGACAGCTACCTTTCAACTTAAACTGAATTTGAAAACTACTTTCACAACCATAATTTTTCATGTCATATTCTTATTATCCAACACTCTGAGTGCCTTTTTCTCTACTTTTGCAGTTACTGCTCAGTAATCTTTGAAATGAAGTAGAACCTTTCAGTATCGCTGTATTAAGGGAAATTATAATAGCCTATTGACTGCAGTTTAGTCAATGATCCATTTGTTATTCTGTCTTAAAGTCTTCTGGAGTTTGTAAAATAATGTATTTAATTATCTTAAAAGTCAATATAAGCACAAATGAGGGACTGCAATGAACCAAACCGGCTAAGGTAATTAATGCAGTTGTGGAAACAGGGTATCAAGCTGTTCATCCCACCTTTTCCTAGCCACCTTTCCCAGGCTAATAGTCTGTACAAAGGATCGGATATAATCCCACAGTAAAGCATTTGTTCCTCCATAGATCCTTAGCTTGAAATGTGGCATGAGTGCACATTCTACACAGAGATGAAACAGGGTAATAGCTGTCTAAAGTGCCAGTGTTAACATTTAAAAGGTGAGACATGATACCTCATATACTTGGTAGGTGAAGTTGTTTTGTTGCATACTTCACTTTAAATGTCAGGCACCCTGATCAGGTGATAGAAGAGATAGACTCTGCAGGAAAGTTTGGGTTTTGATTATATCATCCACTCCTATAACACGGTTCAGTTACTTCCCATGCCGTATTCCAATCCTGATTTTTTAGTTCAATATAATTATTTTTCTGAGAGTGCAAGAACAAACAAAATAGAGTTAAAAATCAAACTAATGAAAAAATGGTGCAGTAAAGAATCAAGACACAAATCTTCATTTTCCCCTTAGAATTTGATTTGAGTGCATTTCCAGCATCAATATCCCACATGAACCATTGAGAGGTCAGATTGCATAAAACTGTTTGAACTAGTAGGCTTACCTGGGAGGTGGAGGCCTCGTTGATTTTAGTAGTCTCTGGTAGGTGCAGAGTGGCAGAGAAAACAGTACAACTGACCTTTCACCTCACCTCAGGAAGAACATCACTCACCAGCAGCCATGCATTTCTGTACCTCCTGCAGATATCTGATTCAGCCTAAAACATTCACTTGGCTTTCAGACAAAAATGGGGAAGACAGAGTATTCAAACACAGCATGGTCCTAAGCATTCCCCAGTGAGGCAGACACTGAAGCTTCCTTTCATGTTCCTGCCTTTTTAAAAAGCAACATGCAAACAGCAGTCCTGTCTCATTCCAAAATCTCAGGACTGCATTAGCTCATCCTAAAATAGCTGTAACTAATACTTATCTCACTTAAATGGGGAGATTTCTTCTGTAATTCTGAAATTATGTCTTTCAGCCATAAAAGCTTTTCAAAAAGCTACTCACTAAAATTCCTGTCCCCTTTTTCACACAGAATCAAATTATTTCTTTCTCCCTCAACCATCCTGGCCAAAGCAAAGGCAATGAATCTTCAGTGTATTTTTACTCACATAGGCTATTCCAGCAGAAGTTCAGAATATTTATCTCTGGATTAACTATATCTTCAGAATGACTTGAATCATTTCTTCAGATTTCATTTTCTCTGAGGGAAAAAGGTCTGTCTTTCAAGGCAGTTATGTAAATATGAAGTTATAAAACTATTGTTTTAAGCATGTTTCATTGTTGTTTCTAAGCCGACCATGAATAATGTTTTGATTTCAGGTATTTATCATCTATAGCAGTGCTACATTTGGTAAAATAACTAACATCAAGACAGCAGCTAGCATGTAGAAATAGTTATTCTGACCGCATATGAAACCTTTTTTATCTACTTGTCACAAACTTGAGGGGTTTTGTTCATCTGTATGCCTAAGAAAGCTATGTCCTACCCAGCCATAAGTATGTATCTGCTAAAGAGCAGCAGCCCATTGCCCCAAGTTGCATGAATGTTTATAACAGCCTTTTCAACATCCTATAGTGCATTTTAAAAGAATGTACGTGCTTTTAAATGCTGTTCTGTTTCACCATGTCCTTATGTTTCTCGTGTTTCTAATGGTAAACTTCTTTGTCAGACCATATACCCTTTCCCAGAATACACTGTTGACTACTTTAAAGGCATCAAAACAGCATTGATATGTTGGGCCATGTATTTGCCACATACTTTCAGCCTGTTTCCATTCTGTTTAACAAGACTGTTCTGTTCTATATTACCAAATGGAGGTTACGTTCCACCAAAGTTTAAAAAAAATTGGAGTCAGGTATTCTGGCTAGCCTATGTCTATTTTCAGTTTGTTTTTAACTTCTTTTTTTTTTTCCATTTGCTATATTAATCATGAATTTAGTTATGTGGCTACTCTGGAAATTAGTATCTACTAGATGATTTCTTCCTACAGCAAAGGAATGGCATCCCCAGGTGAAAGAAAAAGTCTGGCCCCTCAGTACTGTCAACAGTGTTTAGCTTTCCCCAGAGACTATGAAGAAAGGTAAGAGTTGTGGGGCTGTCCTCTGTACCATGGAAAAATGGCTGGAAAGCATTAACTCATCTGACACAATCTAAGCCATGGACATCAGCTAACACTCATGTTATAAACGGAATCAAGATTTTGTTCTCTACTATTGAAAAAACATGTCCTACAAGGTCTGAATAGGACTTCTGCCAGTAGGGAATAGCACCACCACAATAGTATTGTGCTCTTCCAGTAGGGAATAGCACGATACAGCAACTTGAAACATCCTCTCATATTTATATGCGTTACTTTTAATACATCTGAATTTCTTTTGATCTTGTATAATGGGATTCCCTCATATAATGAAGTTACTGTAAAGGGAACACACAAATTTTTTTCTTAATTTTCCAGTTTCATGTCCTTTCATTTTCATTCTCTTGCTTCATTATAATTCCAACATTTATAGTCTTCTTTTTATACAAACTTACTGCCCTATGTCTCAATCGCTTTTATCGCCTATATTTAGATTGATTATCTTTCTATAACACTTTCTAAGAGAAATAACCAGACTTGACCACAGTGTTCATAATAAACATGTTTCTGAAACACGCATAATGACATTAGAGTACTTTTAGGGCTTTTTTTCCCTACACTGCTCATGCTACCAGCATCTGTTATTGTTTTTCCTATTTTCAATATTGTACTCCTGAAAGAGGTTTTTACCGAATCTTTAGATAAAAGCTAGTAGAACACCAAGGCTCTCTTATCTCATAACAGAAAATCTGCAATTCTGATTACCTAAAGCTCTTTATTCACTTAAAACAAAGACTTCCTTGCTTGTTTGGCAGTCCTTTTCTGAAACTGTTCACAGGCCTAACTCATTAAAATTTAGTCCTTCATTTTCTCAGAGTTGCATGAAGACCTTGAAGTTCTCTCTATCTTCTCTTTGTAACAAAAATTTCAATTTTTTCATCTACATTTTCTGACAACGTAAATTTAACTGTCTTAACTCTGTACTTATTAAATCTTAATCTTAGAGTCTCCTTAGCACTTTCTCAGAGGTACATTCAAAGAACACGTAAGATCCAGCACTGTCATACTCAAAAACATAAGGGATCTCTGCATATTTCCTTATTGATACCTTTCCTGATTATTAAAACAGGGAGACTGCATCTTTACCTATAAGCTCCTCTGCCAGAATACTTTTTCAAGCACTTGAAGAATTGATCAGTCTCCCTTGCTTTTTTATGAAAAATCATTTGAGAGACAATTCTTTCGACACTTCAGCAGCAAATGCTATCAAAATACAGGTAAACTAAGGCAAACAGAGGTCCACTATGTTCAGTGCCTGTAAAGCTAGCTCCGTAAATAATTTAGTCCCTGCTTGTCTTTATCAGTACAAAATGATTTTGGCTTCTTAAACCTGGATTCAATCTGTCTCATTTTAGCCACTTACTTGAAAACTTTCAGTCTGGAAACTATCACAGAGGAGAAAATGGGAGAGTACCAGAGGGGCACTCCAGATACTAAGGAGGCTGGATTGCCTCTGGACGTGTCTATCAATCTTCTTCAATTACAGAGGTGCTTAAAGTAACTCAGCTCTTAGCTCAGGCATTGCAATTAAATGTCTGAAGTTAATTCTATTTAATGTGTTTCAAAATCAGATTTAAATCCATGAAAAGGCCAAAGGATCTTTCTATTGCTTTAGCTGACTGTCAATCATCTCTCCATCAATACTTTTCACTTTGCCTGGGGAGGGAGAAGGGACACAGAGCCTTCTCTCTACCCCATTTTTAAATGATGGTGTCAAATTGATAAAAACTTTTGATATTTCCCTTCACTTCTATTGCAAGAACTGTAAAGGTTTGCAACAATACTTCAATTCTTTGAAGTTCTATGGTAAATTCTGTCCAAGTTCTGTGTACTGGCAACTGAGAAACCATCTCAGCACATTCAGCCAGCGTCATTTTTTCAATGCATTGTGCACACTATTCCCATAAAGCACTCTGCCTAACCCTTTTCCACTTTTGTCTTGGCAACTCCTCTACCAATGCAACATGTAACACTAGAAACTTTCAAAGGTTATTTTTCTAAAAATATTTTTCTAGAAATAACTAATGCAGAATATGAAAATGCAATCATTTTATTTTGCACTAGAGATGTTATTTCTTCTAAGATCCAAAATAAATCACCAAAAGCTTTCAAAGCTGACGTTTAATCCATGAATTGAAATAATTTCTAAGATGGACGATCCATTAGAAAGACACTTTCAATTCCTCCTGCCCTTGTAAGATTTTAATGTATAGCTAGGAGAAATGCATTTACACAGTATGTTTTTCATAGCAAGTCTATAATTTATTGATAAAGCTTTTTTAAAAAAAATCTGTGGCTGTTTATGTCCTTTTTTATTTGTTTATCTATAAATAATAAAGGGAGACTGAGCCAAGTCTTATCACTTAAATAAACCTGTTGGATAACATTTTTTTCTAAAAAAGAAATCATTGTGACCCTACAAAATAATGGGGACCGTTTGAATGGCAGTAGATATTACCATAGATACAACATTTGATGTATGTACAACCAAATTAAAGTAAAAAAAAACAGATGAACTCAGCTCTGCCTCCACTCATCTAGACAGAAGACTTCCTGTGTATGCTCTTGGTGTTCTGCAGAAGTGTTACCTTGAGTCTATGCCATGGACAACTTGCCTTTCAAAGAGCTTGAGAGGTCAGTCTAGGAATGAAGGGTACAGAACGCCTGATAACCTGGTGCATTGTAATACTGATTAAGTCAAAACTTTATATCCCTACAATTCTTTCCTTAATGCCAGTATCATGCTAGCCATAACATCAGCTAAATCAGACACAGGAAGTATCTGTTTTACCTTCACGAGAATTGTATAAATTTTTTCTAGGTAGTCATATAATGTATTGCTGTCTCATTTTTTCCCACTCCAGAAGTACACTCACTTAAGCATTTCTATTCACTAATGTGAAATCTTGTATGTAGAACTATATATTTAATTAAAGAAATAAGAGTTTGCTACATTAAAAGCATAATGGATACTAATATGAAATATAGGCGATAAAGAGGTTCTCTTAAATTGACTCATCAAAGTCTTATGTTCAGCAACATCCTCTCTTCCCTAATGTCAACTGATTATCAGACAGAAGAAATGTTTTTCTTCTGAAAGACTCCCATAAAGATGATGTTCCTTTATATCAAACAGATCTAAAGAACAGGATTCTGTCTCCAGATGTCTGAGATTTTTGGGCTGAGAACAGCTAAATGTATATAGACTTTTACTGGAGAAAAGTTAGACAGAGTCTTTTTTTAGGACTTAATGTAAAGCCCTTCAGCTGCACAATCAAATCCAGAACCTTATTTATTGAAAAAAAAAAAAGTCTTCTCTGAAGCACCAGGGAATTACAAATTTTGCACTGTTATTTTATTTTTAGCCAAAGGAAGAAAAAAGATCACAATTTTTAATTAATAATTTTAAATTATATTTCTCTCTCAAACCAAAGGATGCAGTCTGGATTCAGATAAATCTCTCTTCCCTGATCAGGCTTCAGGGTGACACACATTAGATATCCATTTCACCTCATTCTCATTAAAGCACGTGTTCTACTGATTCTCTTTAGCAAACCAGACAAAACAAGATGCTGCTAATGGAATTCAGTTCTAATAGTGGATTTTTTTTCCCTTGAGCTATACCTGTGTCTTAAAACATGTTTGATTAGAAAGAGAAAAATGCTGTTATCAAAACAGAGAAGCCAAAATTTGTGTTGCTAGATTATGGATGCTAAACTAAAGCACCAGAAATGTTATATGGACCTTGAATTGAAGACATAAAATCCAGAAAGAGCATCAAATCCTTCTTGCAAGCCATCATCCACTGCCAACAGAATTCAGGTTGAAATATCACACTTGCAGTCATGAATATTCATATCTTTAGTCACATGCATGCAATCTCCAGTAGTTTGTTTGCTTTTTAATGGTTCAAAATTTGTGAAGCATAATATGAAAACTCCTAGCACAGAGATGTGTTACTGGGATAAACAAATGTATTTTCTTGAGACTGTAATAAAAAGTACTATTCAAATATAATAATTGAATATTGTTTACAGTAATTATTTGCTAATGCCTGCCTCTTCTCAGCTGAATTACTTCAGAATACCATTTTGATCTTAGTTTAGCCTTTTTGCCATTCCAAGACAGTACTGTAACTTATATCAGAGAATAATTGCTCTTCCTGAGATAATAGGAATTTTTACACAGGCCCTGGAACTCTGGGTTTTAGCTTTGGTATTCTGGATTTAATCAAAAAGTAAAAAGTGTTGTCATGCTGCATATGTAAATCCTACAAATTAAATAATTGGCCTGGTAATATTTTCTCTAATTTGCTTTCAATAAGCATAGAAAAATCCTTCATCGACCAAAAAAATTACAAAGACCACATCTATATATAAAAATAATTTGTATTTGAGGCATCTGCAGTAGTCACATCAGTCTGCTGGAAAACTACAAGTCAGGAAGAAGGTCACTTTTCTTACTCCTTCTCTTTTTTCCAGTTAAAAGCTTCCATCATTCCCTTAGAATGAGTTTGCCTGCTTTTAAGTGATATCATGAGCTTTTAAAACAATTTATTCTTTACCACTTCCAGATGTAGGCCCTCACAGGTGCCAAATTGGTTGCTTTTCCTTTTCTTCTCACCTGCTCCCCCCTCCCAGTTCCTTCTGATAATTTTCTTTCCATTTGCTTTTTCTTTTTTCTCCCTTTGATTTTTTCCCTGAAATAATCAATGATCCTTCTGAGGATTAAGGTCTTTGTCATGTATTTGATTAGTGTAAGTGCAAATAAATTATTTTAAATAAACAGGTTTGGTTTTTTCAAACATAATCAAATTGAATAGAAATCCAGATTTGGGTTCACTTGGAGAAATACATTTCTGCAAAGAAATAAAACCCAAAATCTTTGCAAAGAAGAATCCATTAAAAATGTGTATTTATAGGTCAAAGCCTGAGACTGCCAAATTGTACATTAATCATCCTTCAAAGGAAAATAAATCCAACCGCTTTTGCATGGACAACGCACCAGTACTGCATTGACATGATGGGCCTTGGTCAATGCATGTGAAAACTTTCTTATTAGCCTTTTCTACTGGACAGAATTCATCTGCTCCCATAAAGGCTTTCAAAGCACACATGCTATTTGACAGAAAATCTTAAATATAGGGGATGGGGCAGTAGGTGAGTAGAAATTCTGTCTTAGATTTGCCAAATAAATCTACAGTTTGATCCAACTGTATCTGGAGTTGATACATCAGCCAGGCTGACACATCATGTAACTAGACTGCAAACATTCCAATCTGTGTTGCCAAGGTTCCCACTGACAAGAAAGAAAACTTCCCATGGTAAGATTTCAAAATCAGAAAGCAAGGCAAATAGTTTAAATCAAGACAAATCAGGTAAGATTTATGATCTGGATTTGCACTACAATATTGTTGGAATAAACATTTTTGAATCATATACATATATGCTCTTCAAAATCATTGTTAGCAGATACTTCTTTTATACTTTCACAAGGCCCTACAAAGTAAGAACCTGTTCTTTCAATATTTCTCCTACAGAAAAGAACCAAATTTTTATGATGTTACTCTTTCCTATGTGTTCTTTTAAAACCTATGGAATAGGTGGAGAGAGACATAGCCTCTGAGTACAGAAAATACATAATCACTGAAAAACAGAAGGGGTTAAAATGGGGGACTTTCGAATCCTTTTTTTGTTCTCTTTCATAATTTTCTGTTTTAAATATTTGAGCTATCTATTTTTTTATTTTTTATTTTTGTGTAAAACTGGTGTTTATTAAGAGCTAAAGCAACATTCTGGAAAGCACTTTCTTTAATATACTTACTAAATCAGAGTGCCTATACAGCCTTAAATTTAGAAGTGATTCTGAAATGGATAGTCAAGGAACCTCAGGCTTGTTTCCAACATGCTTTGAGAGGGGGACAGTGACTGTCAGCAGGTGGAACCTGTTTCTTGTCTGAAACCATGCAATATCTAAGGAACAATTAACAAAATCAGCAAAACCTAAACTGGTCTTACCCAATCTAGATTTGAACAAAGCCATGTAGGCTGCAGAACAAAGAAAAAAAAGATTTAAAAATACATATATAACCATTATAAAATGTAAAATCATGAAGAGATGAAAAACATTTTTCTTTCCTGTAATAAATCAGGGATAAAGAGATGCTTCAGCCAGAACACAATGAGGGAGGGAATTCAGGGGTAGGATGTTATCAGAAGTCACTTCCACTGAAATGAATAATTGTGCCTTTTTAGTACAGCAGCCAGTTGCTGGCAAACAGAAATGCAAAGCTACAATTTCTCAAACAATAACACATAGGCTGCATGGCTTGATACAAATGGTTTTCAGCTGGAAATATTACTGATATTTTTAGATTCATCTTTCTGTAGTAACTGATGGATTTTTAGTGGAAATGGTTGAATACTCCTTTTGGTATGGCCATTGCTAATCCAACCACATCATTCTCTTTTTCAGTGCACTGCTTTGGAGCATAGCTGCTGAAAAGCCTCTTGCAGTGACTGGCTATTCATCGAATATTTCCACATCTAGTGCAATAGAAAGTCACTAATCTAATATGAGGGTTTAGCTTACAAGAACATTTCTCATGAGAAGCAGTTACGGTGGCAACCACTGCTGTTGAAATGTCTGAACTACATGGGATTGTACCAAAATTCATAGGAGAGGGGAACAATTTATTTAAGCACATAGGAAACCTTTCTGACTGCAAAATGATAAATGGTAGAAGGAGAAAGATTTGATATTTTGACTTTAAAACTTTAAATCTGCTTTCGTGCTCACCTAAATAAAAAAAAATATTTTTTTATGGCTGCAGCAACTATTTAGAAAATTTTCTAGAGACATGACTGAAGGGAGTAAGGAGAGAAAATATTGCAAATGCATGGTCTATAATAAAGCAGAAGTTTTTCCAAAGTATCCTTGTTTTTCCAAGAATATTCTGTTGAAGAATATACATACGCTGGTCACAATGTCCAAAATCTAGAGTGAAACACAGTTCTCTTACACAATAATCTTAAGAGACAGGGAACAGCCAAAACAAATTAAATCTGTATGCATTAAAAAAGAGTGAGACAGATTCCTAACCTCTTCAGGTCCCTCTCAAGTCCCACTCACCCTCTGTTCAAAAAGTTCAACAGGTACTTTTGGAGACATCAGTTCACACAGAATCACCAGTGCTTGGTACTCAAATTGCTCATCTAAGAATATTATTTTCAGCTCCTTTGCTATCTAACTTGACTGCAAAAGCTGTTAAATTGCCACAAAGGGACACATCAGAGGGGAAATGTCACACTGCCACCACTACAGCCACCACAGAAATTTTGACTCACTTTCCTGGGTCAAAAAGCATTGCCTCAAAATAAAAAAAGAAAAAATGTGAAGTTTACATCATCTAGACAGAAACAGGAATCGGATCCAGGAGTAAAAAGCAGTTGCTTGAGTACATGACATCATTATACTCATTGCATGCAAAAGCAGTGGAGTCCATACCAAGGGCGTGTGTTTGGGGCTTTCAAAGACTGCTTTTCAGAAACAAATAGGACAAACATAAGGTGGATTTTCTGGGAAAAATAATTGTAAATGCATAATAATTATAAAAAAGAACATCATTGTGATTTGGAACATTTCCCTAGAGGCCACAAAATTTCCAGAGCTATGATCAAGGCAAGAGGAGAAATTAATTAATAACCCAAATGAAGCATGGGAAAACAAACAAATCTCTTGGAAAATTTCATTTAGAAAATGGGATGATAATAGCAATGAATATAAATTAGCCAGTGGAAAGCAAACCACTAATGAGGAAAGTTGAAAGTCATAAGAAGAGTTTGTGACCACTACAATTAATGCCAAAGGAAGAGACTTTTTATTACACTAATAATGATAGGTATCTTAACTGTATTGGGATATTGTTCAGTAAGCAAGGGGCAAGTGTTAATAACACAGACACAGAGATTTTCCATAAATATTTCTGCTATGTACTTTGCTTATAGAAAGTAAATTATGCGGTTATAATGAACCATTCTGTTAGTACTGAGACAAGATATTACAACAGAAGCTTTTTTAAATTCATTTAATTCAAAAGCACTTCTAATTCAGCACATCCAGATAACTCTCAACTAATAGCTAGATAAGAACAGGTATAGGAGAAGACTGAACTGTTGCGGACTTTTCAATGAGACCAAAGACTCATGTGTAGTTCTTAATTTTCAGAGGAGCAAGCTAAGAAAACAATCTTCTGCCAAGACACAGAAAGGGTAAGTGGGGCAATTCCTGAAGTAATTACAGACTTTGTTATCCTGTGTTGATCCCAATGAAAAATAATGGAATAGCTGATAGGGGACTCTATTAAAGGACAGCAATACATTAAAGTACTAATCTAAATGCTCTTATAGATAATAGATCTCAATATAGTTCAATATTTTTATGAGATTACATTTTTGATTTATAAAGGTTAATAGTGTTATACAATACACTTAGATTCCTGTAAGGCACAACTAACTGCACATTGTACAATATCCTGATTAATAAACAAGGACACAAAATCAGCATTGCACACATTAAAAGAATTAAAACCAGTCAAGGATAGGTCTTGATCTCACTGGCACCAGGCTGTGGCTGTATTTCCAAGGCCATTGCCAAACAGCAGAGTTGTTGGTACCTAGCTATTTAATATTTTTTAATATATCATTTGTTGGAAAGGAATCAAACTGAAACAAAGATTAAGGGAGTTGGAAATACCAAGGATAACAAGTCATTGGCAGAACAACAAAGATCATGTCATAAATCACAAAAAACATTCAGGATGGTGTGAACAAATCAAACTTTTTGGACCATCCCAGGTAGGCCATATTAGCTTGAGTAAATTACTGCTGCATTTTAGGCCATATTTTGGACCAATCATGAGATTAATTTTAGCTCTGCATACAAGTGAAATTTAGGCTTTCAGAGGAATTTCTAACAATCTATAAAAGCATGTATTAAAGGCAATGAGGAGAAATAGTATCTGAAGTCATCAGACACCTAGAAAGGCACCTGAGTAGCAACTTACTTTACTGGAAATCTGCAATCACACATAAAGATCTTTGACTTAAGAATTTACAGAAAATAAAAATTATGTAGAAATTAAAAAGCAAATTTTACTGGGATAAATGTCCCCAAATCATAAACACATGGTAAGAAAATGAGAGCTCAAATGGTTCAGAGAAAAATTTCCACAACATTTCAGTGCTTAGGAATTCATCATCACTGATGAATGTTCATAGAACTAGAAGAGAGAAGTTGGACACATATTGCTGGTGAAGGAGAGTAACAGCCAGACTCCAAGTTTGCAGAAACTTCTTTTGTATTCACAATTGATGAAAGCCCTGACAAGAGTCTGAAAATGCCCACGTTGTTGACAATCAACGGGGCACATTCCCCTGAATACTAAAAAGAAAGCATAGCCATGACATACTTGATTTGCATACTAACTCAATGTAGTTACAGAACAAAATTATGTAACCTTATTTACACCCAAATAAAGGCCTATTCTTCAGGCCTCAAAACTGGAAGAATTATACACAAGACTTACAAGTATGCCACGGGTAAACAAAAATCCCTTCCCCATCTTATTACTACAAGATTCTGATCACAGGGAAATTTTTTCCTTGTATAATGGCATTACAATTATAAAAGCAACAAATATCAAATGAGAGTGAAACACAATGCATTTTCATTATGCCATTAGGACTTGTACTATGAGCAAGCAGTCCTGTGAACAGCGTGAAAGTACAATGATTACAAGAATTAAATGCATATGCAGTGCACAGATTGTTCCTGAAGACATTTCCTAATTTATTTATTTTTAACTTGAAGCCTTTGTTTCCATAGGAATCAATATTTCCTAGCAAAGTTAATGGCTACCATAACATGTTAATGAGCTATGTTAACAGGCAATAATGATACTATTAATTTTTGCTACTCCTATATCTGTGAATTAGATTCAAGAGGGAGCAAAAAAATAGCATTACACCTACATGTTAATTATAAAATCTAGAGTGATTTCCCTACCTAAATATTCTTAAATCTATTTTCACTGATTATATCAAATAAAAGAGTAAAACATCAGCATCAGCCACTTCTCTTATAACTATGAAATATCAAAAATATAGTTACACTCCCACAAAGTCTTGCAAGTCCACTTATGACTTCATTTAAATATTATATATATTTTGTTGTTAACAACATATATATATATATATATATATATATGTTATATATATAAATATTATATATAATATGTTGTTAACTCTCATTTATAGAAAGCTCATGAAATTTTCCAGTGGAAACCTAATTTTTAGTATTGTGTGGCCTTCACTGAACCAAATATCCAAAAGAGGATAGACACCTCAGGCATAGTGAAAAATCTAACTTTTCTGTATCAGGGGAAAGAGATAAGCAGTCTCCAGAGAAGGTGATTCAGAACACCTAGGCTTGATGCCTAAAATAGAGATTATAAAAAGTTTCCTATACAAGTGAACTCATCCAGGCTTAATTCTCTGCTGAGACAAATTTTAAATTTCAATAAAGTAAAAGCTGGTTCATCCTCATTTTTTTTTCACATTGGTAGGATTCTCATGATTTCAAGTTAATATAAAACTAAAAATGTTCATCCTATAATCTATGGTAAGAAACCTTGCTAAAGCTTACTTTGAATTTAACTATTCAAACAATTAAAAGTGATATTGCACAAGGATTAAAAAAATGCATGTGGCTCTTGAATTGATGCTTTGGATTTAACAGTCCTGAGAATTTTGCAGCAGTCAGACTGAACAACAAGACTTATGTTGTATGCTGTTAGCAACAGCAAGAAAAAGGTATGGGATATCTGATTTACCTTTGAAGAAAGAGGTGAGCCCAGCTTGAGTTAGGAGCAACATTTATAGCTATTTAAATAACAGTAATAGGTTGGTTAACTTAACTGCACACCAGCCAACATGTGCCCAACCACATCACTTTTCCTTCCCTGACTCGCAACTTATTATGAGCGGAAAAACATCCACCTCTAGCATAAGACAGCAGCATAGCATTGGCACAGAACATTTGTCTGAGGTGGCATCAGATAGCAGCACACCTGCCACTGTAATGGGCAGCAGTGAAAATGCACACATTGCAAAGGCAGGGGATTCATCTGCACGAGGCTTATCTGCACAAGAAAGTTCTGCATAGTAACTATTGTGCCAATGGAAATGGGCTGACTAAGGAGTTAAAGAGCTAAAAGTAGGAACAGAATCTTCAACATTTTGCCTTCTCTATCAAAATGCTATTGTAGAAGATGAACAGAGAGGTTCAATTCTGACCCTAATAAATGGTTCAAAGTGAATGCCAGTGCTCTGCTGTCCCACAAACGTGCCAGTGATTCTGCAGACTGAGAACAGGCTGCATAAAGACAGCAGGCTACCTTCCAATCTGTTCATAACAATGTCATATTTGTCTCCTAAAATGTATTTTCTGCAGGACAGAAAAAGCAGTATTGGCAGATCTTCAATGCATAGGGGAATAATTTGTTCAAAGGTTTGAGGCATTTTGGTTGGTAAGGAACAGAAATGTTGATGTGTTCTTCCAAAATAATTAAGCAGAAATGTCTGAAGCACATCATGCAGTCTGAAGCTGAGCCTCAGGTTTCAGGTTTTATGGGTTCATAAAACTCCATCCATGCTCATACTTTTAGAGACTCCAGCTTACTTTGCATGAGCATGATGTAGCCAAAGAACCACATTTCCTCCAAAAATGTGTACCTTCTTTTCTGACAGGACCCAGAAACCTTATTCTGACTTTTAGCACATACAAGAGTTATGGAAAAAAAAAATAGATTTTAAAAGCATTGACATCTTGTGTGCTGAACAGTCATAATTCCTTCTTAAAATCTATGACTGGAAATATTTTATGCAGCTTGCAGTTAATGATTCTGTAAATTACTGGGATGAAAAGTAAAAGGAGATTTAAGGATAACATTTTAACCGTTCACTATCATACCCAGTTTTGGGTGCCTTTTTAATCATTCAACATTTTTTAATGGAACATCCCATTGCATTGTCATATTAGAAATCTAGTTTATCATCAGCTACTTTATTTTTTGGATAAATAATTGGATTACTGCACTGTAAATGTTTACAGCAGAGATCAGGATACAACTTTCAATGCAGATAATCTTGAATTTCTGCACATCTGAATACAAATTAATGAAAAAAGTTAAAGCACAAATATGCAGATTAAAATAGTATATTAAAGGAAACTGCTTTCTTTATTTATATCTTTGCATATTTTTCTGTGTCAAAATATAATTTATTTTTTTCAAAATCACAGTATTACCGGGATGCAGGAAAGCTGCACAGAGATCATGTACATCTGATGGAACTTGTTGCTTTAGTCTTCACCAGTGCTTCCTCCACTATCTTGCACATACAAGATTATAGATAGAAAACACATGAGGACAGAACACAGCAAACTGTAGGCAACAAGCAACTGCTGGAGATAAAGAACTTCTTGCATCTAGTCCTGAACTGGGATCCTGCTGCACAGAACATGGAGCAGTGATAGTCTGCATTATGCTCTTAGATGGGGGCATAACATGACTACTCTTCAACAAAACCTATTTAGCATCCTTGATTTAAAAACAATATTTCTTGTTCCCAAAACCAGCATGTCAGTGAAGCTCTGCTGGATACCTCCCACTCACCACACCATGCTATGATTTTCTACAGGTTATCTCATTTTCATGATTCATTTTCAGTAATTTACTTCCAAAACACAAAGAAAAGTGAAGAGAATAAAATTGTATTTGTTCTTTGTTGGAGTTTATTTAATGACGCTTGAGTGTTAGAGGGAAACAGTTAGAATAATCTTTAAAGTAACATTCATGGAATCATAGCATGGGAGCTGGAAGAGAGTATAAAGATCATGCGGTTCCAACCTTCTGCTACAGGCAGGGACACCTTTCACTAGACCAGGTTCCTCAAAGCCCCATCCAGCCTGGCCTTGAACAGCTCCAGGGATGGAGCATCCACAACTTTTCAGGAAACCTGTTCCTGCATCTCATCACCCTCATCTGCTTAGCAAATTCACACTCACTTTTGGCTTGGTGAGTCATTCAAGATTTCAGTGCTCCTGGACATGTCTGGAGGTCAAAATTCAGTTGCAATATACTTTTTTTTTCCCTAATACAAAATATTATGAAACCACTACAGTTTCCTTAGGAAAATGTAAATTTCCTACTGAGCTTTATAAGCAATAACATAAGATTTGAAGTTCCCTTATATTCACCTGGAACTAAGAAAAATTTGAAAATATTAATTCAATTGTTGACACCACATATGCATAGGCACAGATAATGTTCTCCCCATTACGTTGGATGAGGTCAGGGAAAAGAACAATTAATACACTGCTATCTCAGCACAAAGTGCAAAAAAGAAGAGCTATAGCTCTGTTTAAAAAGTGGTGTCTAGTTTTCAGACAGACTACAAAAGTTATCTTTGAAGATTTAAAAATATTTATGGCACAAACTACAAATAAACCATACCCTTTCATCTAGCCTATTCAAATCTCTTGACTAGTCAAGTGTGAGAAGAGCACACAAACCATCAAGAAAGAAGCTTTGCAGAGTATTAAAATGCAATAAAAATGCAAAACAATGAAATCATGACAAAATTAACAGCTTTCAAGCTGAAAGGTTTATTTTATTGTTTGGGTTAGTGGTTGCCTTTTTTCTTCACTAGTGTTTTAAATGCTAATTAGAGAAACAGGTATAAATAAAGATAAAATAATCTTCATATAATGACTTTTGGAGTGAAGAGCAAAAAGGTACGAAATAAAAGCTTTATGTGGTAAAGTCAGATTAAACTAAAAAATTCAACATCAAATTATGAAACAGGTTCTTATGATGCTCTTCTCTAAATGAAGCTGGAAAATATCATTCAGATTGCATAAGATAAATCATTCAGCAAAGGAAAATCTTCTACCACCTTGCTCCATAAAACAAGCCATTGGCCCCTATAAAATGAAAAGTGGGAAGCCCACGCTGCTTTTTTACATCTCAAAAATTTGGAAGAAAGTGATTAAACATGCTTCTGCCACTGAAAAATTCTCATGCTATAGATTTCATCACAGAGTGAAGCAACAGGCACAGACTTACATAGGATCAGGAAATTAAAGCACAACTAATAGGTTAAATGAACTCCAGGAGCACTTTTCACATGGGCTTTGAAAAATCCTCTGACTTTCTGGGTAACTGGCAGTGATCTCATGAACTGACTTCACAATCACCACGCATGGCCTCAGAACGGGTAGATGTTAGAATACAAGAGGTTAGAATGTGTAGCTGAGAGTCAGCTTCATTCCCAAGAAACTGTTGGGCAAGAGTCAAAAGCCAGCTCATAGAGGGTTATTAATTTAAAATACCTGCTATCAAGTTTAGGCACTACTCCTCACAAGAGTGCATAAGGCAGTATATCACCTCCAACTACAAACCAACATGTTCAGACCTTGCTTCTGGTTTCCTGTCATAACTCGTATTTGGAAGCCATGAGTTATGGCTTCTTTATGATTCCGCTTTCTTGTAATTACACTGATACATCTTTATTAGCATTGTTAAATACCTAGTATTGACAAATATAACACTGATTAAATTAATATTGGACTTAAAATGGATGCCTACACATTAGCAAGCAAAGGACAGAAATTTGCAGCACTATTATGAGAAGCCACAACACATGGTGGCATTTATTAATAGTTTATATCAAGCAAAAAAGGGAAAAAAAGGAATTAAAGTCTAAGTTTATCTCCTTAAGTTTCTGAACTATAACCTGTACATCTTTCATGTCAGATTAAAGCCCTTTAGCTGTTAAATTTATGTTTCACTATATATCATCTAAACATATCTATATAACAGGCCTTACCAATGGGCATGGTTTTGCTATCTTTTAAATCCATTACATCGCAGAAGAAGCTGACAGTTGAGCTCACGTCTCTCAAGTCTGACATTGAAAGTGTGTACTGCAAAAGAAAAATCATTTACCAAAAGACAAACACCCTACATGACTAGCAGTCCTGCACAGGGAGTAAGAAAGCTTTGTTAAGCCAGTGCAAGAAGCAGAGGCCACAGTGAATGCACACAAGTCCCATGGTTTTTCTCCTTTCCACATGCCAGTCAGAGTCAGATCTTTGTGCTAACAAAGCACTACTTGTTTAGTCTTGTTTAAGTATGGCTGCCTAAATGTTATTCCTAATGATTACCAAATTCTGCCAAATAATCCAGCTCACACAATGTACAGTTTTTGTGACCTTCACACTGGATTTGGAAGGGAGCAGATGGTGCCAGTCTGGTGGGAGACAGGAGGGACACAGGCAAGGCTGATCAGTCACAGAGCCTCCAGGTTCACCTGCCCATGATTTTTAAATGCACTTGAACCAGAAGAGGAGCTCTGTGCCACAGGTCCACAGTGTTTGTCATGTAGTACTGGGATCTACAAGGACAGATTTACGTTTTCACACTACTACAGCTTTAGCTAAAAATCTCTGCAGCCTTCATTCTGAAGTGATGTATCGATAAGAAAAATGGCTGTTAGGGAGGAGAAGATTACAGAACAGCCCATCAGGGAGAATTCAGCACATGAGATGACAGAGGCTTGAATTGAAATACATAGTGTCTTATAGCTGGAGCAAGAGAGTCTATTTTTCTTGCTTTCTCTTCTTTTCCTCTATTGTACTGAACACCATATTTCTTCTCTGCCTTTGGCATCTTCTATAAATGTAAACCATCCTCTCTGTTCCTGCAATGGTATTTTATAAGAGAGAAAATGAAGAAATATGAAACTAAATTTTCACAGAAAGCCATTAAAATTTCTTTGTACTACTTAGGCATTTCTGCTTTAACATCCTATTTGAGAAGTTCATAGACTATGTAAGGTATTTGCAGAACATAAGAGAGGGTGGTGTCATTTTATTCTAAAGGCACTATTTGCTCTTTCTATTCACGTTCAATTTCTTACTATCCTTCTAGCAACCCAAGCTTTTTAAGAGGGCACCACTACTCAGAGGAGTCGCTCAGGATGGGTGACCTTGGCTGCAAAACAGATGACAAGTGCTTGTTCATTCAAGGGTTAACACCCTCCCCTCAATAAAATTCCTGGTGACGCTGCTTACAGCTAACAATATTTGCATTTCTTCTTGCTGCTAGGACTGGCTTTCTGAATGAGCCAGGCTAGAAAATTGAAGCTTAAGTATGGGATGGGAAAAGGTGGTGGAATGGGATGACAAAGCCTATAATAATCCTTTAAGCATGGGCCAATGGCCAAAATTCCCAGATATCAAGACCATTTGGGTTCAGCTTCTCTGACTCCTTTGGCCCTCACTGAAAGCTGAAATACACTTAGCATCTGTCAAAACTAGGTCCTAAGCTTTTTTCCTCCATCAACTGGGATGTCTCTAAACCAAATAAGCACCTTTAATCTTTTATTCGGTTGCTGATTTCTGGGATGTCTGCCACAGATGTATCGCTACCAGCTTTTTTTATTAGTGTTGGAAAGTGCATTTTTACTTAGTGGCAGAGGAAAAAAAAAACAAGATAAAAAAATGTTTTCTAAATTTTCAATGTCATTCCCAGGTACCAGTTAATGGATAAATTATTATCTTCCCTCCAAACAGCAAGATCAGCAGAATTGCTGCAGTCAATTGACTGCAGATCTGGAGACCTGATATTGCTTAATTAGTACAGATTATGTGTTACCTTGAAGTAGATAAATTTGCCTTACGAAAATGTTAAAAATCAGCTGTGCCTCCAGTAATGAGACCATGCCAATTCCCAAGCCATTCTGAAATGCTCACTAGTACCCATTCATCTAACCATGTATCTCTTTGTCAGGTCACCTGGGCTGCAGCAAAGTTCCAGCTAGAGCTGCTCAGTCTTAGCTTCCTCCCAAGTACTTTCAGAAACTATTTCAGAATTTCAAGACAGACATTTGATTTCTCCTTTCATGTTTTTGCAGAGCAATGCTCTGGAAAGGCAGGTGTTGTTGGCATTGTACTGACAGCAAGAAAAAAAAGCTTCATTTCTGTGGCTTTTATTTCATCTGAGGGAGTTGCCTGTCCTGATCATGGTACTACTCAGTTATCCCTGTCAGCAGGCATTTGTCTTTGAGGTTACCGTTTCTTGAAGTTACAGCTTTTTCTGAAAGCAGTTCTTTGCCTTTGAACATGACAAGGTAGTATCATGTGGTGTTTAGGAGAGAGAATTAGAGCAGCCATGTGAGTCAGCAAATGTCCTTTCGTTCTAGTGACCAGAAAAGAACCCTTTGAAAAGATAATCCAAAGGAGAATTAACTTCAGAAACTAAAATAGCCAACAGAAAGAATTTTTTTTCAGAATGTTAGAAACCACCCCCTGGCTTCTAACCACTCAGCATTTAGCAGCAGCTACTGGATGACAGGAGACTTGAGTCCCAACAGTGCTGGGCAGAAGGAAACCCTGCAGCCTTTCTGCCTGGAGGCGAGATGCCTGTCCCCTTTCTGAGCCTGCTGATTTTCTGCACGAAGACCTTTCCATCTGAAGCCTGAATGCCCTTTCACAAGCAGTAAGCATGAAGTGCAATTACACCACTTTTTTTTATGCATAGGGCTGCACGGAGATAGCATTAAGGGAGATGAACGAGGCCTGAACCTGTGAGATATTTCAGTGTCTGTGTGACAGAAGAGTAGCATTTGCTTATAACCCCAAAGGAAGGATTCAGTCTTTGAAAGCACAACATGATGTATTGTCTTTGAAATTCACTAGCTAGACACAAGCACTGGTGAATTATGAAGTATTCAACAAGACAAAAACTTATATCATGGCGTTGTGTATTAGTGGTCTTGAGGCTGCAATATATTAATGTAGGCAAACTGACAATAGCTCAGGGAAAGCTCGAGCACATGCAGCCTGAGATAAAGAAACAAATGGCACAGCTCAGCTTAATAACACAGTGGGTGGCAGCCAGCCAGTACAGTTCATATGAAATCTTCAGAATATGTTCTGTCAGGCTGGAATTAGTCTTAAGTACAGCCCAGGTGCAGGGTAACACAAAAGATCTCTTCATACAGTAGTTTTACTCCATCAGCATCTCTTTCAAGGTTACCAATACTACAAGCAGACCAGGAGAGTTAACCTTTTATACTGAGGCTGACCCCAAGAGAACAAGCTACCTTTTTCAACTTACCTCTCCTGTTTTCTTAATCCTTTATCTCAGGCTGTGATCTTGCAAGATTTCACAAGCTAACTAAGGTTAGCTTGGGTCATTGGTTAGATGCGTAATCCAGGCCACTACAGTCAGGATCCTTCCCCTGAGTCGCTATTTAAGGTGGGTGTGCAAAAAAGTCCTTCAGAACTTCCAAGAGCTTGGCATGCTGGGAAAAAGGGCATTGGTGTGGATTCATTACCGGGTCAGAGCAGAACTCCTACTAGGGCATGAGGCTAAGGACATAGTGGTACTGAAAAAAATTTCCATCTATCTTCTCTCTGAATTCATTAAAATTCTCACAACTCTGTGGAAGGGCATTTTTTTTCATTATTACACAAAATCTGATCATATGCAATACTATGGAAATCACTGAAGTTTCCCAATTACTTCCCAAAGTGAATTATGAATGTTATAATCCTATTACCTGATTTGTGTACAGAATTATGCATAAGGCAACAATTTACCTTAAAAGGTCCTTCAAGATAATTCTGGATTAATATTTCTAGATAAGTAGAAAATATTATCTTCAAAAAGTCCAAGTATCGGACTCATCCTCACCAAAAAGAAAAAAGTAAGTTTTTAATCAGAAATATTTTTGGAATTACATTTAAATATTATCACTTTAAAGTGACATTGATGGTTCTAATTCTACCAAAACAATAATGCAATAAGTATAGAAGTAATATCTGGGTAGTTCAAGGGCTTGAATAAAACAATTAATGAGATTGATTGTGACTTATTTTATAGCATCAGAAGTTTAGCTATTTTCCATTTCAGGTGAAGTAGAAATATTTATATTCTGTAATAAAAAATAAAGTGAGGTTGCAAGTACAGAAAGAAGCTAAGGGGAAAATTATTCAGAAGCATGTACTGAGAGTTTACCCAATATATTTAGTGCTTTCTTTAAAAGTCTGTAATTGAAACTCATTTACTTTTTAGAGATTATTTGCCTAAAAATTAGAATCAGTGTTTAAAAGCAGTCATCAAGAAACTGATTCTGCATAAGGAAATAGAAATTACCTATTCAAAATAAATTTTTGCCATTTTTACGGCCTTATTAAAACAGGTTAAGTCTGCTATTATAAGAGAGAAAACCAGAGGCTGAAACACTGTGAGACATTCTTTGTGATGTCTGGAAATTAAAAAAAAAGAGAAGCTGAGATTCTGCTGGTCAAGACTTGTCTGCCTTTTGGAGGTCAGAAGGTTCAAAGGATAAGAAGAAGTTTCTTTTAAACAATAGACAATGCCACTGTTTTGGAAATTTGGATGTAGTAATCTGGTTCAAATAAATAGGAAAGATATTTCAGATTCTTCCAGGCTTTGAAAGAGCTGTTTTCCCCAAAGGTTTTTTGTCTTGTGTGTGCTATCTCATGAAAAAAAAATATAGCCATAAATAACTGTACATAATTAACTGGTCTGTCCTTTAAATGAGTATCCTGCACATGCCAAAAATTGATTCTTGACACAAGATACATTCAAACAAGCAATGAAAGGGTCTTCCTTGGAAAAACAATTTTAAATACACAAGAGGCCCACTAGAGAAAATAGATTTATTTTTCCTCTCTGACAATCTATTGCATTTTGGGAGTTAAGGCCAAAAGGCAGAAGACACCAAAACAGAGGAAGGGCCACCATGGTTTTCCAATCCTCTTTTGGTTCATTTTCCCTCCATACCAGGTACAACAGGACCACATATGAAGCATGTAAAACCGCCAGGCTTTGGAATCACAGCTGAAGACATCTCTGTGTTGGAAGCAGAACAGACAGTCTAGCATCTCCTCAGGTTTGACAGCTTTGTTGCTACTCAATCCAAATGGATCTTACAGCTGAAACCATGATAAAGCTGAGGAAAGGCCCTTGCATAGCTAGTGAAAGGGGTTAACAAGAAAAATGGGCCTGATGACAGACTCCACCAAGCCTTGAGCTTCCTTAATACCTGCAATAATCCTCTACAAAGTGGAAGGGATTTTTATTATTGACTTAACAATAATGCATATTCTAATCCATGTGTGTGCTGTCACTGGCCTAAAACTGACATGTTTTATTTGAATCCAGTGAAGCTCTAGAGTTCTATATCTACCAAAACTTGTAGAACAAACAGAACACTGGAGTTTAATAGATAAATACTGTATTTTCAGAAAAAGTTATTTTGCCCACCACCTTATAAATACATTGCCAGTTCCAAGAATAGGAATTCCTTACCTCATTACCATGGTATTGCTCTTTTAACTCTACTTAATATGCAGAGAGAAGAAACAGCTGGTTAATATTGCTTTCTTGACACAATACTGCATCAGAGCAGGTGCAATTGCAGAAGACTTATGAATACAAAGTAGAACAGCAGTAAGTTAGTAAGGACGTGTCACTTAAGGCTGTCTTTTTTAATTCAATGGCATTACTGAGAACAGGGGTGGAAAATATGTTTTACTAGTCTGGTTAATATTTATATCCTACTGTA
This sequence comes from Phainopepla nitens, assembly GCA_013400175.1. NCBI lineage: Eukaryota > Metazoa > Chordata > Aves > Passeriformes > Bombycillidae > Phainopepla > Phainopepla nitens. Next base: position 220,760 of record VXBQ01005832.1, read on the forward strand.
CAGTCCATTGGCATGAAGGGATCTCTGTATTAAATGTACCAGATGTTATGGGAGCAGTGCTGGAAGGTAAACAAATTGAGTCAGAGATCATATCGTACACATATTCAGAGACACATAGCTTGGAAATGTAGAAAATCCAATATGCTTCTATCCTAGATGAAACACTGATTATCACCTTGCCTTCATACATCTCTGAGCCTGCTCGGACATGGGGTTCAATTATCTGTGACATGAAGTAAGGCTGATGGCCTACTTTCTGCTACGTTGTAGCCAGGAGAGCTGATTTAGTGAATTCAGTGCCATGTTCATATGTAGATAAGGCCTTATCTTTCCTATAAAAAGTCCTTACATTTCACAAGCTGCCATTGAAATCTTCAAAATCAGTTGTGACTAACATAATGCTTCCACCAGAAAGCCTAAAACAGCAACTGTGACTCCTTCTCTGAGGCATTAACTTACATAAGCACAGCTGGTGGATTAAATATTAGCATTAGTAACTGCTTTGCTGACAAAAAAAGGTGGTAACTAATTTTGTGAATAACAGTGCTCTATTTCTTTCCTACTTTTCAGGATGGAGCTCTGAATGACAAGGCTTTGCCACCTTGACCTCTCTTTGTGTCAAGAGTACTGCAGGAGCTGTTGATTTTTTCTGTTCATTTTGATGGGTAGTTTAGGAAGTTCAATTTTTTTCTGGTTCTGTACCTGAGGATTAATGAATCCCTGGGAAAGTTACAGATTTTACATCAGGAATAGTGCCAGAGATAAGTAAGGGACACAAAAAATTAGTCTATAACATCTTAGTGGTCTCATCAGAAAAAGAAAGGTAACCCAGAAGATTCTGTTTGACCATCTATCCATTCTTGAAAAAAGGGATTAAATTTGTGTGCATGTTTTACACTTGAAAAATTTCCATGAATAGTGTTGTTCTTTAGAGCAAATTTGATCAAAGTCTGATAACATAAATACTGTGAATTACCTTGCTCATGAAGTTCCAAGCTCCGGCCATAAACAAAAAGAGACCAAGTTTGTTAAGTATGCTTCATTATTCTTCAGTCCCAACCATTTATATAGACTTTACTCTTTAAAATTTCCTATACTTAGTTTCCTCCACTTATCCTCAAAGTAAAAAAAAAAATAAAAAAAATAAAAAACTAACCAAACAAAATCAATCTATACATTCCAGCTGCAAAGACTCAGACCTTTATCCCTATACTCTGGCACATTCTTTCAGAGGCTTAATGAATCTGGACTGCAAGTTCATACTGCAGTCATGTTACTGGATGACATTTTTTTTTAGACAATGTTTGAAAGCAGAAAAGGGAGGGAGGGGTTACTCTTGAATTAGCTTTATAAAGTATGACAAAAGCCTGAAGAGTAAAAACCTCCACTCTGAACCAAAAGTCATGTATAACATAGAGGGACTAGCAACAACAACAAGAAGTAAAAAAGATACCAACACAACAAATTCTGATGAATAGCTTATTGAAGCTAAAGACAATTTTTTTATGATTTCTAAAGGCTCTGTTTTTAAACTCTACCTTAAAAACAAGTTTAAGGAGAATGAATGCTCCTGGTTTTTATATGAACACTTCCTCTCTAACTTGCTACATTATTGATTTTAATTCAGCTCAGCTTGGTAAAGAGTTGCCAGTGGAGTACCCTGGACAAACATCTGTGCACTTTCTTTACTGAACCTGAAATTCAACTTGCTTAAGTAGTGGTGAAGGATATATTGTTTTCATTCAATCTCATGCAAAATTTGATTTGAAGGTCCTCTGGAGGCAAAAGTAGACAAAACAGAACAACAGAGGTAGAGAGAAAAATAAATCTTTCTATATATGATGTTGGTGTCATTCAAACATGCTCAAAAAAACCAAAAAGATCATAGTTTTGTATTTTCCAGACACCAGATAATTTGAATTGGTAGCCAACTTGCTGTTGTCAACAGGTAACAAGACCACAATGTATAGCACAGAGTAACAATCTGAACAAAAAAGAAAAAAATCAAGGTCACAAGTGAGCAGGGAGGCCCAGAAACCTGATCAGGCCCTTAAAAAGAGGACATTCATCTTCGTCTGCCAATTTCCACTCTAAACTACGTCTTTTATCCACATTTAAAACCTTTAGAAGGGAGACTAACAACTAAAGCAGTGACAGGCTCCTAACTGCAATGTTACTACTGGATACAAGATAACAACTATATCAACTAACCCATCCTAATACCCTTAGGTAAATCAATTTCTTTGCTAAGTACACACAGATCTGCTGAGTTGAAGCAAGCAAGAGTAGACCTTTTTTATTCTACTTCCATCACCTCTGGCTACCCGAAATATATGCAGTGCAAACCCCAGCAATTCATGTCATTGAATTTAGCAGTTTCATGTAAAATTTCAGAAATTTGACTACTGTTACATATCGCAAGGCTGAAGGCTGATCTGTGATCATTAGAAAAGGGTGATAAAAGAATTTCTTGGGACACAGTACACAAATCTGATACATTTTATGTTAGATCAGTCACTCTCAGGCTCTGGGGGCCTCTGTCCACTCTTACAGAGTTAGTGAAAGACAACCAAGAAAAGGAAAATCACTGTCACTAGGACTGAATTCTCTTTGTAAGGGCTGACAACTGCTTCAAAAAAATGCTTAAAGGTCTGCAGGCGAAAAGACACTGACTACAAAAGGGTTAGAATTATGTTAATATAGGCTTTTATAGATATATAATCTTGACTGGTGTCTCACCTCCACTGCTGTTGAAATGCCACACTGCTGGTGACTCTTTTCAAAACTGACATCCAGTTGCAATCAACTCTTTTTCAACAATAACCTTGCAGAGACAGAGAAGAAAAATGAAAGCATTCTTTAAATTTCCAGGTTTCCCAGATTCATAGATCTCTTTCCACTGAGAATTTCTTTAAGTTTCGAAATCTGTTTGGAAATCTAAATAATAATTTAAAAATCCATCCAAAACATCTTAGTTTTAGCAAGGTGTTGAGCAATCCACAGCATTTCTTAAGGAACCACACTTGGCTGAACTCTTGCATGGAACAATGGCTTCTGCCATCCTGGTACAAGGACTTTATTTCCATCAGGTCTGTTCAGAGACACGGGTGGGTTTAGCATCTCCTCACTGCCATTTGCATTATATCCAATTTCACTACCACTCTCCACTTTGAAAGTGACCAGAATTTAATATTTTCTCAGTAAATCCAGATATCTTCTAGTCTATGGGAAAATTGAAGTTTGTAAGTGTGTGTATAATATATGCTATATTATACAGATATTTTAATACAATAAATAAGACATGTGTGCATGTCTTTTTCAATTTAAACATAAAAGCTCTGAACAAACAAAATCTGCAACAAGTAAAAGGAAAAGCCATTACAAGGAAAGGGGAGGGAAACTGTTTCTTTTCTTGATGTCAACTCTGTAATATTACTTCAACTGCTAAATATTTTGATCTTTTCCCGAGGGCATAGCACATTCTATTTCTTCAAGAAGCTCCATTTTTGTCTCACTTCCTAAGCCAGAAGTTCACTGTAGGTCATTCTTGTTATCACCCTTCTATGACTTCCCATCACTTTCTGCATCAGGCTCACAAACCTCATCCCCAGGGCACAAGCTACAATCTGCTAACATCCAAAGTCTCATTCCCACTTTCTGTGTATCTTACTTTCCTTCCACAAAATAAGCAGTTCTTCTGTACAGTTTTGCCTGGTTATCTTCATACTTTTTTATGCCGATTAATTTATTCTTTTTTCTGTACCATCCTCAAAGTTTTCTCATTAAAGCTTCCAGCAATGTATCTGTAGTAACATTTCACCTGGAGCTGTTGCAGGAACTACCACAGGTTCTGGACACATTTTGCCGTGGCCAGCTAGAAGTAGCACTCCATGGAAACACACTCTATGACACGTGACAGGGTCTTAAACAAACAAGCTTCTAGGTTTAATAACACAGGATTCCAGTTCTGTGACACAAATAGGAGGTACAGCGACTCTGAACACTGGTCCTTGGGATTTATAGCACAGATGTTGCACTCCATGATCTCAGCTCATTCCCTCTCTTTGCAGCATCCTGAAAATAATGGAGCCCTCTCTGGCAGAGCAATGAAGTGTTGTGACCATGTGCCTCTCAAGCAGCTCAAGCAAAGGAAAATATGCACAGCAGACATAGCATGTTACTTTAAAAAAATCCCACAATGTTTTAAGTGTGTCATGGTTATCAGGGATAGACAGTGCAACAGCAGCTGTGCTGTACCATCCCTCCAGTTCAGAATGGGGGACATTCATCAAAGTAGGACCTCTGTGTGACTCTGCATATATTTATGGCATGGTCATGGACAAGCCCATAAAAAAAACCTCCAGGTTTTAAGTATCACCCTCAGTTCTTTAGGAAAACCGCTGCCAAATGGGATGTGTGCTTCTCTATGACTTGCAGAGTTGATTATTTGCTGCAAGGAAATATGCCACAATGACTGCCCTTTTACTTGTAAACAAATATTCCCATGCAGGCCCCAGGTAACGCTCCATCTAATCCTATATCCATTCTCCTGCAAGTCATTCCCTCATTGTCTCGCTCACGCAAGTGTTTGACGTGTTAAGTGATTATGATGGACTCTTCATTACTGACAATTTGTGGGGGTTAGCTGTTCATGGCTGAAGTCTGTTTCTTAGGTATTAGACCCAGCAGATGGACTGCAGATGGCAGATCTGCTTCCCAGAATTTAAAAGTGGCTGTAGAAGAAATTGTAATGCTCACTTGCAGCACGGTGGGAGACTGTGAAACTTGAAGCATCGGGAAGCAGCCTAACAAAATCTGCAGTGATGCAGAAAGTTAAAGAAGCTATGTTTCAGTAAAAATTTAGATTTTTTTACACTGGGAGACTCACTCAGAATATCTTGATAGTGTTGTTTAAATAAAACAGCATATGATCCATCATATATCATTTATACTACAAAGGCAGTGTGCTTATAATGACTAGATCTCATACTTCAGGTTTGGATGCTTGCTCTTCCCATAGTCCAATAAACAATGTGATAAGACAGCCAGCTGAGAGACCAAAGCAAAGTTCTGGGAGGAGAGTAAAGAAAGACAGAAAGGATGGAAAACATTGTGAATTTCTGTTTGTAAATTGCATTTCCCTAAAGTGAATATTGCCAAAAAAACCCAAAACACCTTATAAGCCAGGATAAATTGGAAGAGAAAAAAAAGAAAAAAAATTAAAACCCCTCAAACAAACAAAATTATCAAACCTTACACTGTTTCAACTGTGTTCTGAAAGATCTGCATCAGGAATCATGATCCACTTTCAGAAATAAAGGAAAGGGTTTTGTCAGGAGAGGACTCCCAGTGGTTTCTCTAAACTATTTGCTACAAAACCCCAGAATTTCCTCTCGCATTTCCAGAGTGGAGAACTCTCCTCATCCATACAAATTCTTGAGGGATGTCAGCTTCAGCATGGAAAGAGATTATTTTACTATTTTTTTTATCCTTTCCTTTAGGAATGATCCTTCTCTACTGCACACCCTTGGTTTTGCCACAATTCACTTTGTGTCATGTCAAGCTTGTCAGGACTCCTTCTAAAAGAGGAGGAGGAAATTAGGCCCACAGGAGTATCAAATAAAATTCACACCAACAGTGAAATCATAACTTCACATGTGCCTATCGAACCCCCCTCTGCACAAAAGCAGCCCTCCTTTCCCACCCTTACTTTCTCATCCCTTGGAACATGTTTCATATCATATTTTCCATTTCCAACCTCCTTCCAATCAGTAATTACCATCAACCTGTTAGCTGTCTTTAATATAGACTTCCACAAATTATAAAGAAATCCTGTAAACAATAAAAATCCTAGACACGATGAAAACAATTAGGTCACCCATACCAGGTCCATGTGTTTTGGACACAGACCCACAAATAGTTCATTTTTGTAGCTGTGCACATTTGAGGCACTCAGGTGGTGCACAAATGTTACTCCTCAAAGGGGAAATTGTTGGCATTGTTTAATATTGCCACATAAAAGGTGTTTCTCTGTTGCGGGCCACACTGAGTTTTCTCTGCAACAGAAACTTTCCCCCCCCCTTTTAGGAGAACAGTTGTGTTCTACCACCTTAATTATGTCACTGCATCTTCCCATTCCTGCTCTCCTTTTCTGTCACACAGCCATCAGAAACAGGACCTTAGAGAAAGCAACATTTACATCACCTAGATCTCTTCCTCTACAGATGTCAAGCACGTCTTCCACTTTAGTAACAAAGAAGGAAAAAGATACAAAATCTGTTTTATGAGACTCACAAATAAATTCTGCCCCTTCCCCTATACTGAACTCTGGAAACACTTGCAGGAAAAACACAGCACTATGAAAAACGCTGTCTATAGTGTCACACTTCCAAGATCACAGAAGATTCTGAAATGGCAGCACACTAATGAATTAAGAGACAGAGCTGTCAGCCTCACATGTCACTTTTGAACATTCTGATAAGAGTGCATGAGGCCTCTTGTAAAAGCATAGTTTGCATTTACCTCCCCTTGGAAAAATCCATTCAGAAACAGCATCTGGTATGTAACTAGGCCTTGTCTTTCATCCAGTTTTCCTGTTGGACCAGGCAAGGGACAGAGAGATTTAACTAGCTGCCTGTGGTCACAGAGGCATCCATTGCTCCACTGGGCTACAAGCCAGAATCCCTGCTCACCTCTGACTTCCCGAGGACTCTGCTAACCTTGACATGCCAGACCCTCCATGCTAAAACACTTACTCATCTGGCTCACAGGCTGGATACAACTTTTTTTTCTCCCTCTCTTCATTCTCAGTCTGTAGCAGATATGAGTCTTTGTTTCAAACAGGTTCTTTTAATAAAGAGAACAATGGCCTTTCCAAAAATGTATGTTAAAAGCTCAGGAAAACCCACATCATAGCCAACTAGGGGCCAGATGTTACTGATATGGATCACCAGCAAAACCAACCAGAAGTGAGAGGGCTGAACAGTCTCCTAGAACCATGGGCCTGAATGTTAAATCCATAGCTTCAGGCTCCCCATGACCTGGCAAAATGAGGGTGAGCTCTCTAGTGCCATTAATGCACTTTGTCCAAGGCATACTTCTCATGTGTCCGACAGCTAGGTCCATACATGCGCATGCAAGACAGATCTACAAGTATTTCATGCAGGCATATTTAAAGTATATTCCAGAATACAGCTGTGTATGTGGAAAATGTAAGTAAAGTTCTCATATAACGGAATGCAGAATTTTACCCTCCAATATGGCCTCTGATCATTAAATCATTAAGCAGTAACCTTATAGGGGAACACACTACATAAATGCACATAGAGTCTTCAAGTTTAAACAGGTTGTTATGCTTTAATGGGAGCTAATGGGATGATAACTAGGAAATTTTGAGTCTTAAAAATGAGTAGAGAAGACCTGTTGCTTGGAGATTCATATTTCATTTATATTCAGTTTTCCCAGCTAAACTACAGGGTGTCTTTTTGCATAAACATATGCAAGACCTTCAGTAAACTTTAAAATCTCTGTGTACCGTTATAGCACAGTAAGCTCAAAAACAAAGTGTCAAACAGAATGAAACAAAATCTGCTTTTTTATGACACCTTTCATACTCCAAGTATCCTAGAGCACTTTAAAATAAATGACTTGGAAACTGGTAGTACAGTCATGTAGCAGTTGTTAGTCCAAACTCAGGGCTAGATGTCAGAGCTTATTTTGGTAAAAGGAAGAAAGTACCAGACAAACCAGAAGTTTCCTCCTCATTCTTTCCACAGTGTCCATTAGCTATTTAGATCTCACTTGGTGTAAGCAAAAGAGTTCAGCCTGGTATCTTATGTTGCCAGTTACTCATTACTGGTTTTAAAACTCCTTTAAAGCATGTGCCCAGAAATGCTCACAGGCATTTCTATATATGCAAGTGTTTAAAAAGCAAATCAGTGCAAACATTTTCACACTTCAATTTCCACTAAAGGACCAGATAATTTGCCGTCCTTGTAAGCAGCATAATCTTCACACAGGGAAAAATATTGCACGACTCTGTCTATCCCCATTAAAACTTTCAATTCTCTGCATGTGCAGCTAGTAGAAATCAAATTTCAATTCAAAAATCACCAAACTTTGGGTGATTTCTTGGATTGGCGACTCTTAGATTTCTTCTGCCTTCTGTGTTAGCCTAGACTAAGAAACACTTACATCAACACTTTTGCCTCAAGGAATTATTTGCAAAGGCCAGTAAAATCCACAGGAACTATCAGTGCTGCACTTTGGCTTTTTTGCTGAATAGTTTCCTATACCTGCTGAAAACCTAGCAACATTTATAGGCTAGAGCTCTCAGTTTTTTTAAATACCCATTTCCAAACAACTGTTACAGAAAAGAGAGCAGAAGCAGCAAAAACTAAACTCAGATGAATTTCAGAAAGTGGCAAGTTTTCCCAGTAATAATTCCCAGAACATGAAGGGCAAGAGAAAAACACAGTAGCTCCCTCTTCACTTTCCTCTAGAACACAGAATTCCATCCACGTCAAGGTGCATATGGCCTATTTTTTCCCCTTTTTTAGAATTAATATCCTTTATTAGACTAAATAACACTCTGATTTAAAAAAAAAGAAAAGGAAAAAAAGGGATTTTAAAATGTCTCCTGGGACGAAAACACCAGGACAATTGTCAAAGCATACACTGGACTGCTATTTAAGTCAGCAGCAGGCAGATGGTGGTAAGCAAAAATGGTGGAGGTCACACTGCAGAAAAAGGAATAAGGGAAATAAGAATCTTGCTTAACCATGCTAACTTCATTGACTTTGAACCAAAAATTCTAAGGTTTCATCAAAGTAAATGGGAGGTGTGTAAATCAATAGATACAGGTAACTAAGGTGACCACCAAACCAGAGCTGAAATGCAAAGCAGATTTATGTCATTACCTCACTAGCAATGCCAGGTGGCAGAGCCACAGGGGGACACAGGCTCCGTCAGGCTCAGCTCACCCAAGCGGGGTCCGATGCCTTCTCAATACAGAAAGGGCTTCGCACTCGCAGTTTAACTCCAGGCTGTGCTTTTATGACCTCAAGCATGTCTGTGAGAGTGTGTTATCCCTACACAAGAAATCTACTTCTCTAAACAGGCAGAGGATGAAAAACACTAGGCATAATAAATGGAGTTTTCCCACACCTACATTTTTAGCACTCTAAACTGCAAGGTCACTGAGCAAAAACAATTCACCAAATCTACTTTTACCTCTTTCTTCCCAATAGGAGGGAATAAGCAGGGAGACAGTCAGATGACATGAGCAACATCTGAGGACCAGAGAATCAGGCTGAGTTTATCTTTCCTCTTATCACAGTGACAAAGATCACTGGGCTGTCTGGGGAGTCACAGAAGATAGGAAAGATTTTTCAGCAGGGCCACCAACACAGCAGAGGGGCAAGCACAGCACCTGACCTCACCACATGCTAGGAAGATGTTACTCATTTGTTTACAGGTCATGTTCTGCTGCAATTCAGATGAGAAATAGATGTAATCAAGAAAGCAGTTAAATGAGAGCCAGTAGGATGTAAGCAGAAAAAACATGTGCTAAGGAGCTGGAAGAATGGGGGATGCCTGCCCCCTCTTTGCCACTTGCCTTTTCCTTCTGCTGGGGGGCTGCTGTAGCCAGCATTATGTTGACTCCTGTGCGACCTTCTGAAAAGCAGCTCTCTGAAGAATTCCGAGTGATCAATGGGGAAAAAAAACACCAAACCTTTACTTCCAGTCTTTATTTTTATCCATGCTTGTGCCCTTCACCCAGACACTGTGTGAATAACAACAGCTGAAGAGTCAAGCTAAATGGCAGGTTGCTATCTATCTGAAATGTGGCAGAACTGTTCATCACTTTGCCAAAAGGATAAGAAAAAAATCTTTGAATAATTCATTGAAGGATTTGACCGACTGATCAGTGTCCCTGCACTTTCTTGTCCCCTGGCCACATCTGAGTAAGGGAAAAGAGTTCTCCGTGATATTTCTTCTCGCAATCTGTCAGCAGCACGCCTTGCCTGCAAGCTGAATTAACTTGACTGTAGTGATATTGTTCTGCTGAGACAAGAACGATGATCAGCACAACAGCACTGTTAAAAATGTTATAGGCTCCATAAAAACAATCACATCAGCTATAAAACGGTAGGTGATCATGACTGCTGCACCGTTCTCATCATAACTTAGCTTGACTTGCCTGGATGGAGAAACAAATTATAAACGATTCCTCTTCCTTTCCCCCATTACTGTGCAAAGTGATACAATGTCCCCATTCCCTGCTAGACCTCTGCTACTATAAAGATAGAACAATGATTTTTAAAAGACAGAAGATGAAACGGGGTTGAAAACCGTCTGGATACTGTTATAAGGTCTGCTAGAAAGCAGATCTAAGCAAATTGTTAAGGTTTGTGAGAAATAACAGAGGCAGTCTGCACAGCTCAGTTGTAAGTGGGGAATGGATTAAGCAGCTCCACTTAAAACTCATAATCTGCATTTCTCATCCTGGTAAAAACACTCTGCAAAATTACTGATAGTTAAGGATCAGGTCCTGAGCATATATTGTCTAAAAGGCTTATAGTAATCTGTAAACATAATCTTAATTCTCTCTCATGCCATGTACCCATTTGCACTGCAAAAGGCAAACAATACTGATAAGATCCAATATTCAAGTAAGACTTTACTTGACTTAGGTCAGAAATTTGAATGATAGTGGCGCTCAGACAACAGAGACAATTTTCAGTTCAGAGTGATGCAGTACTCTTCAGCAAGGTTTGTTTCAGGAGTGAGGATCTGTCTGCCACTGTGAGGGCTGTGCAAATAACTAATTTTTCCAAAGGCTGTCAAACTGCAAAAGAGAGACAATAAAGCAAAACGCTTTAGTGTATATCATCAGACTTGGTTTGTCCATGTATTTGCTCTCTTTATTAAAATTAGAAATCCGGAAAAAAAAAGTCCATAAATTAACTGATGCAACAGTCCAAGAGGTCCAAACCTGAATGTTCTGATTTGGATGAACTGCCTAAAAGGCAAAGGAAGTACATAGCAATAAGGAAGAGCAAGAAAGTGCCTTTTTTTTTTTTTTTCCCCACCCACAGTGAAGAAGGATTTCGTTAATTTTCTTCTCCTGTCTGAAGTGACTTGAGTAAAAGCTCCTGCTGATGCAAATGTGAGTTAGCACAGGGTAGGAAAGAGGAAGCAAGGAAGGGAAGTGAGCTTTGGTCCTCCCTTCTTACTAAATTCTACTTCCTGTATGCCATTTAACAGTGATTGGAGTAGCAGTGACCAATCAGTGTCCCCAGTCTCACTCACTCTGAGCTTTATTTCTCTCCTAATTGAAGCGACTTCATAATGAATGGGCTTTTCCCTTTTAAACTACTAAAAATATTCACGCAGTTCTTCCATTTCCTACACTTGACCTTGTGACTTTTGAGTTGCTTCAAACCTTAAATATTAGAGTTTTATCAATCTCACAACTTGAGAAGCATGTCAAATCCAGAAGAAAACAAAGATGTGACATATAAGAAAAGATAAAAACAACCAGAAATGGAAAATTTATAGGATTATCTGTGGCAGAGAGAGAAACACAGCCTAAGGACAAGCCAGAATTCAGAAGAGCTGTGTGCCTTACAGAAAGGCTAGGGTCTTTAGGCCCTTAAATTCTCAGTGTATAAATTAAAGCACTATTACTATAGTAAAAGACAACCATAAAAGCCTCAGATGGAGGGAAACAACAATTAGCAAGTTTTAAAGCTTTCTATATTCCATAGGCAATAATTCAGGTATACTAAGACTCACATTTCCTGAATATATGGACTTTGAAACCAGAACCTTATCTTGCTGGGAAATAGGGAGTCACGATTTTGAATGACAGCAGGCTGCAGTATCTATCTCTGATGGTTCACAAGACAGCACATCTCAGACCTGTCACTGATCCAGATGCAAGTATTTTCAGTTCTGGGCCCTTGGGAGCGAAAACTGCACTTGCAGATGTCCCTATGAATGATGCTATAGAACAAACCACGTAAAACTGAAATTCTACACTGAAACAAGCACAAGAAACTTTTTTTTTTTTTTTTGGTCTGGTGTTTTCACCGTGATTTATTACAATGACATCTATTTGACAGAGATATATCTCTGATGGAGATCAATTAGTAAAAAGGTTTATAAGTTTAATTGGATGGCATAGATATCATAAAGACATATATGAGTGGCTATTATGCCATATACTGTTATAACAATGACTTTTCAATCATTATCTCTGCACTTAGAAACAATAAAATATAAAACATAGTGTTAAGTAATTACAAGATTTTAGGAAAAAGGGCTCAGCAGTGTTTATCATCCACTACTGCACACAGCCTGAAGTGTAAAATATTACAATGTGATTTGAACTCCACTTGCAAAACTGAGGTGGCAGAGCCCTCTCAAGAGGAAAAGTTCTAACACGATTTGCTGTATTCTTTTACAGAATTAGTCCTTTTTAATAGTGATTTCACAATTTGCCACCCCTGCATTGATTCTCCCTAAACTCATCTTGATTGTGTGAATGTAAAAACCTGCTACACCACGCCACAGCCTTTCTGTCAGTAGTAGTCAATATACAGACAGAGGGCAAACTAAGGGGTAGGAGAGAAGACTGCAGCAATGAAAAGTGCTCAAAAGCTGCAGGATCTGCATTCCGTCAGCTCAGCACACCCCAGGCCTCGGGAGCACAGATTACTGCTATGTGACTGCAAACTTCAAAACCAACAAAAAATCAACTAAAAAGCACAACTTAGCTTGCAATGTGCCCTTACCCCACAGAAGGCCTGTGGTATCCTGAGCTGCCAAAGGCAAGTGGAGGGTAAGATTCCCTTCCCTCTGCTCAGCACTGGTGAGGACACACCTGGAATACTGTGTTCAGTTCTGAGCTTACAAGAGAGACATGGACATATTGGATAGAGTCCATCAAAGGGACTGGTGATGAAGGGACTGTGGCAACTCTCCTGTATGGAAAGGCTGAGAGAGACAGGGCTTTCAGCCTGGAGAAGAGAAGGCTCAGCAGGATCAAAGGGTATAAATACCTGAAGGGAGAGTGCAAACAGGACACCTTTTAAACCTAAAGGGTATAAAGATGGACCAGGCTCTTCTCAGTAGTAGCCAGTGACAAGACAAAAAGCAAGTCACAAACTGAAACAGGTTGTGTTTCAGCACAAACTGAAATGCTGAAACATAATCAGAACATGAGGAAACCCTTCTCTGTGGGGATGACTGAGCACCAGCACAAGTTTCTCAGGCAAGTTTTGAGGTCTTTGCCTTTGGAGATATTCAATACAAAAAGGGGTACAGCTTGAGGATATCCATAGTGACTGTGGAAGCTTTTCTTTCCAAGCCCAGTTTAGCAGTAAATCAGTAGCAGATGCTGTGAGTTAGTGTTAAATAGAAGTTGCAGTCCTGTCACAATGAAATTCATCTGATTTAATTTTAAACTTTCATCACTGAAAGGGCCAAGCAGTGAGGTGCTGACCTACCCACAAGTCCTGGATACTTTCTCCACCACCCCATAGAACAGTTGTGACACACACATACCCAACCCTCTGCTGGAAACATGCTCATGGTGGGTCTGGAAGTGGGCTGGGTACAATTGTACTTGGCACTGCTACAGCTCGCTCAAGACCTCTGCAAATGGCAGACAAGGACTTAAAGCTGGGTGACAGATCTCCTGTGTCCTGCTGTTACAGAGAAAGACAACAGAAGTTCCTGAGGTTAAGAAAGTAAGCACTTTTTTACTTGACTTAAAATCTGTGCAGATTTAATCTAAAAATTCAGCTCTGATTAAGAATTTCTCTCTCCTCTTTTCCCCCCATCTGGTTGTTTATTGCTGATCCTCCTTCCAGCTGAGAACAGTAACTGGCACATCACCACCCACAGAGACTCTCTAATGATCCAGGGGAAAGTTAATCACACTGTACCATCACATAAATCACAGCAGTTGGTTTGTGACTTACTCAGCCCTATTGAGGGCCAGCTCTTGAGCTCCCAAATCAACCTTTCTTCTTTCTTTCTTTTTTTTTTTTCCTTCCTTTATTGGCAATAGGACTATTTTCATTCTTTCATTTCACCTGAGTCAGTCTGAAGCAGCATAATGGCCCATAAAACTACCATCTGGGATATAAAATGCCAGGTTTGTGCACAGGAACAAGATCTGTTGCCTTTTCTAGCTTCCCCTGCTACGATGTGCTCTGCTTAGCCCAGGGCATTTCAGAGGGAGGTCGCACATCTAGACAGACAGCACCCTAGAGGGTTAAAGCCTCTGCTGTTTTCCCCCTGCCAATATTTCAATGTAATGAAAATTAATTTATCTCTGGGAAAAATTCCTATTCAACACACACACAAGGATATGCAAACACACATACACAGTTCCTAGCAATATCCACTCTCTTTACATATCTATGTTGTGGTGTCATGATATACAATAAATATAAAAGGAAAATAGATGTGCCAACAGCACCAGCTAATCAGAAAGGCTATTTTTTCCCTTTCCCAGGAGGCATTGTTAACATTTAGCTGTGCTGAATCAGAGGAGAAAAGGTACCCAGAGGCCAACAGGTCCTGCACCTCAAAAGCCCCCATCCTTTTGAGCATCCACAACAACCTCTAACCATACTCAGAACAGAGGATTCAGTTCCACTCTCAATAAGGGAATAAACACATTACCCAAAAAAAAGAAAACATATAATATAAAATGACAGGAAAAAACACCCCTCCCATAGAAATCTTTTTTGTGAAATCCGACACTATATGAGTTTTATGATATTTACCTGACAGTAAAACAAAACTAACTTCACAGAGCTTGCTGTGGTTCAACTCCTCCCTTTCCTCCTAGTCTTGACTTTAGACAAATGGTTGAAAACCTGAATAAATTTAACCAATTCTGACAAGTATCACTAAAATTAGTTATCAGTATTTAAATTAGTTATCAGAAATTAGTATTTAAAGTATTCCTAAAATCTTTGTTTATCAAAACATCATATGCATGGTTCAATAACATTTAGATATGATAAAACATTTAGAAGATGTACAAAAACAAACATTTGACTCATTTTAGTCCCTGGCCAGAGGACACAGCAAACAGCATATCAATTTGTTTGAGGTTATAATATTGGCTTCTGCAACATCAATCTTCCAGATTTCAGTACATTTGAGGTCTAATATTTGCAGATTTGCAAGGCTAAGTCACAATGAGTCCTTCAGTAAAAGTTATTTTCTCTTTTCATGTAAAAAGAAATCCCAGTGTGACTGTCTAGTAGGATAGTCATCTAAAGGAAAGATAAAATACAGAAAATAAGTTTTTTGCACAGAATATACCCACTGAGGCATCATTTAACTTTGCTTGTGATCTTGATTTATACATAGCTTTCCCAGTTGGATGGCTGAGGCATAAAGCAGTAGAGTGATATCTCTCAAGATTACCAAGAAGAACTTGAAATCACTTTTCTTAGCTCCATCATGAACTGTGTGACTAATATGGGAGGCATCAGAGCGCTGTCTTCCTGTGTGAGAATATAAATTCAAAACCCAAAGTTATGAGACCCACAGATGCAAAATACTAAATTTTCCCCTCTTAAAAAGCTCTATAATACATAAGCAGTTTGACATCAAGATTTCAAAACAAACAAACAAAAATAGTTACCAATCACCAACTTTAACTGAGCAAGGTCTAGTTAATATCACCCTCATTTTTTCCTTCAAAAGAAGCAAAAATTCTAATTTATGCCTGGTGCAGCCTGTCATGGATCACTGCTGAATTTAAAGACATGAAATAGGTCAGTACTGCCCTTAAGAGGAAGCTGATGTTGGTAGAGCTCTATTGTTACTGAAATTATGGTCAAAGAGTAACATAACAGAGGTCTGTGTAACAGAGTTATGGACAAAGGAGACAGAGGCAAAGCACAGTGAGTTAGGCAGCACCTCACGTGAGAACAGTTGATACACTTGGAAAAAAAAAATGCAGACACATTTTTGGGCTCAGAATCCCACAAGCAAGGATTAGAAGAGTGCAAGAAATAAGCAAGTGCAGGTGAAACTGGAAGCTAAGCAGATTCTCCCATAGGAACATGAAAAGCAGACACAGTGTCCTGCTCCAGACCAGCACTGACTCTGATCCTGGCACAAGAGCCTCTGGACACACCTGGCACACAGCTGTCACGTGTGTGTTTCACACCCAGGGCTTTGGAGAGAGCACCACGGCAGCTACAGCTCACCAAGGGGCTCTTCTGAAGGAACAAGCACTGTCAGGAGCTGCTGGGATTCACCCTGCTGAGATGCCACCACATTTTGGTGTTCGTTCTCAATTGTCCTTGCTCAGCCATGGGAAGCGCTGATTTGGTTCTGCTGAGATAACACCTTCCAAAAATTGTCAGAGAGTAAAAGCTTTGTATCTTTTTGGTGCTTGATAGAGAACAGACCACTTGTTGAGTGCAGCTGGGCAGCTGGGTTGGCCAAAAGATGCCCAACAGGAGGGCTGATTTTGGGGGATTTACTGCTTTTAGGGAGAAATAGAGTAGCCCAGGTTTTCACCTCCTCATAGGCTTCAAGATGAACCAAAGCTATGATTTCTTTATCTTCATATCATGATTTTATGCAGTTTAGGACACATGAGATACAACAAAGTAAACTACAAAGCACAATCCTAGCCTCAATTAAAAAAAAGAAAAAGTAGAAAAAAGTAGTTTTATTGCAGGTTATCACCTAACACATTCTGGACGCTAGAGCTGGGGATTCAACAATCACATCAAAATCCTATTTTCATAATCCTGGATTTAATGTTGGCCTTAAAATACTGTCTCCCTGTAAACCAGCAGAGTATTGTTATCCCAAGGCAGGTGTGGGTTTGTTTTATTTTGTTTGTTAGTTTTGTTGTTTGGTTCTTTTTCAAATACAGGAGCAATCTGAATCACACCTTCATTAACTCTGGGAATTCTCATTAGTCACTTCTGGATATAGTGTTTGGGAAATTCAAAGTGATTTCCTATCCCTTATTCACCCCTGGTCAGTCAGAACTGAGGGAGATAAGTCACCTTATAACAGCAGGGTGAGTCTGGAACTAAGACTATTGTCCCTCACTTTTATTTAGCCCGCTGGCTCTTTTACTGCTACCCACCGTGAACCGGTCCCCTTACAACATGCCCTTAAAAACTAATGGAGTTATCAACACTACGTGAACACACAAACTCTTTTGATTTTAAGCAACTTCTAGCATTTGGTTCATTGCTAACACTGATGACTTTTGATAATCATAGACTCTGCTTCAACGTACCCATGAAAGGACATATTCCTTACTTTCCCCCCATGCATGAGATAAAGATATGTTATAACATTCTGCTATGCTGTGAAGCTGGGGATTGTCCAACACAAGAGGTTCTTAAGAAAATGCTGAAGAAAGATTTGTTAGGAACGATATGGAGACAGAAAGACTCAGCCTCACAGAATCATTTTGGATTTGATTTTGCTGGCTCTGAACAATGAAGTCAGTGTCATATAAACTGTAATGTCTTCCTTCTTTAACAGTTGTAATAATAATTAGGACAAAATCTAATTCACAAGTGGAGTTAAAAGGAATTAGCTAATAATGTATGATTGAACAACAGTAACCAAGGTCACTGCATGACTAAATATTCGGTAATCAGTGATTAGATTTTGTTGGTTGATCTTTTAAAGGACCTGATTGGAGATGACCTCTTTCTTTCAGATTCAATCTCTGCTCAGGCTGAGTTATTATTGATCAAGAAGCTGACCTTACTGCCAGCACTGGCATGCCACAGTACTGATCTCCTTGCATATGGTGTGCACGTAGTTGTTGGAAAACTTCAAAGAGATTCGATCAAGTTGATGACTGCTTGGTTAATTAAGAAGGTGCCATATTTTGGTATTCCAGACTGGTTGCTCTCTGCATTCTTAGAGAAATCACTCCTAGCATTCAATTTAAAAAAAAGCAGGCAGAGAAAAAAGATCCATAAAGCTTGCATTCTACAGGATAAATCTTGCCCTGCAAAGGCGAATGAAGGAGTTTTTTCCCCACTCATAAGTGGGGGACGGGTGTGTCAAAAAAGAGGAATTTTTCCTCTCTGTGTCCTGCATGGTGGTGTCTTAAGACACAGAGTGGGAGAAGGTGCTCTGCAAAGCATCAAACACAAGAATGACACAGTGGAGGCTTTCAGCAATCTCAGAGTCCCAAATGCTTCTCTCCTGACAGTTCATATGATCAAGTGATAATGGCCAAGAATTTGTCTTTAGGGCATAAGATCATATATCCATCTCACATCTACTAATTATCCATCAGTTATAACCCTTTTTGGCTGCATGTTGCCATAAAAACAGTTAATATTAGTCTCCATCCTCACCCAAGAAAATGTCACTTTAACTCTTTTTCTCAAAGGTAAATGAGCTATTCTTTCTTGGAGAAACCATCCAGTCATGCACCAGGAATATGAGATTGTATTATCTTCAGAAGAATGTGGTCTTCTCTTCATGTCAAATGTAACATTCTCAAGAAAAAATAATCCTGTCTTGGTCTGTCTTTGATGGTAGGAAATACCCTTTGCAAAAGCCAACAAGGTTATTAGTCAGGGTTTAAGGAACACTTAGGCAGGAGGAGCTTGTGGGTGGAAAACAACCAAAAAATCCCCCACACCAAAAACATAGGGCCATACAAAATCTCAACCAATTCCACAGATGCAGGCAGCTTCATGAAGAAACAACCTGAAGCCCATACAAAAGCCCATTTAGGCAGAGAAATTTCACAAGTCATATACAATGATATTCCCAGATAGTCTCAACTTTTAGGTAGAGAATTATAAAGAGACCCCTCCATTAGTTTTGCCCCCTGCAGTGCATGCTCCTTCTGGAAATGTGGGAAAGCATCTGCAGAGCACCCCTCTGTGCTCCTTCTGTGCAGGGGCCTTGGCTGTGCCCCCCCAGCTCTTGTCCTGAGCCAGCACTGCTTGCCTGGCTCTCCACTAGACATGGTAAGGATGAGCACACCATGGCACAGCGTATTTCTTCTCCAGACAATTCCAGACATCATGATGATGTCATTAACTTTTGCCTCCCATTTAGTTGCAATAATTCCTAAATCAAAGTATGCACCCCATTACAAATGAAGATGGAACCTGTGAAAGGAAGTTGCTGTTTCCCTGGCCAAAGCAGCATGGTTTGCAAGTTAATACATTCCATGCTGTGTCATCCTTGGAAGGAAATGATCATGAAAAATAATACAGACATTTGAGCATAGTCCATGGAAGGTATTCATCTGAATTCTATCACCACACAATGATAGAATTGTGTGTTTACATCTGTAAAAATATTTACTCTTGTTAAACAAAGGCTGAGTTTACAAGCACAATAAACAAAGTTGTTCATTCAACAGACTGCTCTGAAAATCAAGATCCTAATTCTCCAGCACTCGTAATCTAGCACGCATCTAGTTACCTAGATTACACACTTATACATTGGCCCTAATTGCAAATGACAGTATTAATAAATATTGTTCACCACTAGACTGTTTCCATGCCTTAAAACAAATAAAATATTTCTTTAATCAAAATTTGAGATGCCTCTAGAGTCTGCTCTTGCATTTGCTCTCATAAAATAAGGTAGGCTTAAATCAAATGGAAACATATTTCCAAGTATCAATTCCAAATTCATAATTTTACAAATAATAATTGAATTTGGTCTCAGCTGTAGACAATCACTCTACAGAAGCAACAGAAGGAATAAAAGCTGACTCCTCAACTTATAAGTTTGTTTTGTATTAAAAGAGTCACTGTAGGTCATTTCTTAAAATTAGGGAAATTTAGTTTTGGGAGATTTTTGTTCCTAAGTCCTCTTCAAATTGTTAGAAGGAGGAGAGTAACATTTTTGGGAGTAACAGAAGTGTTTGATGTAATTCCAATATTTACAGATTGCTGTGTTTAAAAAATTTAGCAAATTCCCAACAAAAGCATTGTTTAAAAAAAATCATAGAACAAATGTTAAAATTAAATATTCACATAATCCTTTTTTTTGTGAAAGACAAACCAGAAACCCCTTCACTGAAATCTTTGAAAAATGCCAACTTGCTCTTCAGTGTGAAAAAATGTTTTGGCTTAAAAATATTACCTGCATCAGCAATTCTATGTCTACCATATCTGTTCTCTCTGCATATCTGAGCACACAACAGAAGGGTAAAAATCTATGCACTGCACATAAAGTGGCTTTATCAGGTCTGTTCAGACACAGGGGGACTAAGGGGAAGATGTTACAGAGAATTCCTACTGCATGTTTTCTTTCAGATCCTGTGTTTGCAGTGGCAACTGGCTGCTGCCTCCTGCTCATCCTGAAGCCACCAGGCCCGGTGACACAGGGCACGAACTCTACAGCTCACCAGGGTCCCACGAGAGCTGGCACCTCAACTACCCGTCTCGTACCCCTTTCCCTTTCATTTAGCACCACGGGAAGCCAGGAAGGACAGGGAGTGGTTTTAACTCACAGCCTAAACACAGAGAGCAGCTATTCAGAGCTAGGTGCGCCTCAGAATAAGGCTGCCTCAAGCCTGCCTCCCTCCCATAAGTCACTTTGTGGAGGCAAAAGTATATGGCAAACAGCAGGAAAGTCTTGTTAAAAGACTATGTTCAAATAGGAAGTAAAATCAAATCTTCCCACCTCTCTCGCCCTCCACAAAAAAAAATCAGGATGCAAAACTGTAGGTCAAAATTCTGTTGAACATTAGTTTACCACCTAAGATACAATTCTGCCTGGAAACTCCCATCAGATACACATTTTTTTAAACAATAAAAAGCCGCTTAAAAGTAATAAAGTTAGCTTGGAGAGAAGTATTGATTTGAGTATTTGATTCCTGTAGGAACAACCTGGGTTTAATCTACCAACACTATGGTATAAATATTTTAATGACTTTACTTAGATATCACAACAGAGAACATATTGTTTTCAAAGTTATACTTCTGTGGGAAGTGCAAGATGTCTAACAGAAAACAAATACACTACATTCCTTTAAATAATTTTCAACCCTGTGAAGCAGAAATCTTTCTCCAAATTCAATGTCATAATCAGACCGCAGAGGACACTTAGTGAATTATCTCCAAACCTAGAAGCTAAGGTCTACCCAAAGTAAGGGGTTAAATGTGAGAAGTCTGAGGAGACAGATGCTGATCTGAATAAGTCACTGAATAAATATGAGGCAAGCTGTAGCCTTCTGTTGACCCCTAAGTGGTGGGGATTGGGAAAGAAAACAACAGGAAGAAATTCAAACAAAATTAACTCCTATAAAATAGTAAAAATATTCAGAAGGTGTGGAGGAATGCTAATGCTTCCAAATGCGTTCACCCTTCAGTGGTGCCCTTGAACAAGTAAGGAAAGGTAATGCACCACACAGACAAGCATCTGGAGTCTGCCTCTCCAAACAGCCCCTGCCTGCTTATCCCATTCTAGCTGCAACCAATTCTCATGATCTTCCTGTCTGCAGTGAGGTGCCAGTACCAAAAGGACCAAGTGACCTAAAAGGCACAGCAGTCACACCTCTGGTATGCCCTTGGGAATGAGACAGAGTCCTGGAGAGACCTTCCAAAGATACAAACAACCACCCAAATGGTAAATTAGGAAAGCTCTGTAGATCAGGATGCTGGGAAATTCATCTGCCTTTCTGTGCTAACCAAGACAAAATAAAACACAAGGGCTCATCCCTCCTGAGCTCTGGGCAATCAGCCCTATTTCAGTGAGATGTTCTAATTCCAGCTTTGAGACCCTGCTTGAGAATCATCCGTCACAGCTCACATTTTTAAGCTTGGACACTCTCAGGGGTTGTGTAAAAGAATGTTTTCAGTCTCACCTGGATTAAATGGTAGCTTAGAGCATCAGCACTTAATACACAGGATCAGGAGTAGGTATTTGCCTGCTGAGCAACAGCACAACACCTTGACAGCCTCTGTGGCAAAGGCAGCTCATCAGGGGAAAGCATCCCACAGACGGGACCTGAATCACAGGGCCAGCTGAGGCACAAACACTGCGGGGTCAGGCACGCACCTGTCTGTAGGGACAAACAATGTGGGGGGAAGGGAACAAAAAACTGATTTATAGCCACCTTCTCTGAAGTTGTACAATGAGCTCCACAACCACTTCCTTAGAAGGCATGGGTAGAGAAATTTGTTTTCACTGCCAGCTTAAGAGCCTCACAAAGATACCTGTAAGTGCTCTAGTTAACTCACAGCCATTCCAATATTAATACCCCATGAGGTAAGAAGAAGACCAGGCTTACCTTCAACTTCCCCTTTCACATTTCCTTTCCTTACTCAAACATGCATTCACTATGGGAGGAGAGGCAGAGAAACCACAGCTGAATAGAAGACTGACTTATTTTCTTGGGGAGCTAGAAATTCATCACGGCCTGTCAGTAAAGGTGTTTTCCAGTCACATTATCCTTCAGTTTCTGATATCATCCAAGACCCTATCAGCATCTTTAAGAGTGCTCTGTCTCCTCTCTTCTTTCATTTTACCTCAGCTTTTCTTTTAGTTCTGCAAGAAAATGATTTTTCTATTGGTTTATGATAGAAGAAAAGATTAAACTCCTTTCTTTATGAATTGTATTATCAATACGCCTTTAAATGAGCTAAACTAAGACAGCAAAGAGGTCAAATGTTGTTTAAGGTCAAGCGTGTTCTATGAGCAAGGAGAACAGGTAAGAAAGACCTATGTAAGAGGGTTTCTAAAAACCAGGTTGCTCTACCAGAACAGATTACAAGAAATGGACAGGTTTCTAGAAAAACAAGCAAATACAGAGAGGGAAAAGAGTGTATGATAACATCAAGATCATAGAATCATGGAATAACAGAATAGTGTGGGTTGGAAGGGACCTTTTTAAGATCACCTAGTCTGACTCCCACTTTGAGATGCAGGGACATCTTCAACTAGACAAGGTTGTGCAGAACCCTGTTCAAACTACCCTTGAATGTTTTCAGGGATGGGGCATCCACATCTCTGGGAAACCTGGTCCAACATTTTACCAGCCCTATTGTAAAAAACTTCTTCCTCATATGTAATCTAAAGCAAACCCTCTTTCAAAGATTTAAAACAATTGCCCCTTGTCCGATACAACAGCCAACACGTTCGTCCTCGTCTTTATTATACACCTCTTTTTGTACCTGAAATAATGTCACCCCGGAGCCACCTCTTCTCCAGGCTGAACTCTCAGCCTTTGCTTATAGGAGAGGTGCTCCAGCCGTGTGACCAGCTCCGTGGCTCTCTGGACTCGCTCCAGCAGGTCCATGTCCTTCCTGCGCTGGGACCCCAGAGCCGGACGCTCCAGGTGGGGACCAGAGGGGCCGAATCCCCTCCTCCCCGTGCCGGGGGCGCTGCTTTGGATGCAGCCCAGGGCAGGGTTGGCTTTCTGGGCTGGGAGCGCACACCGCTGCCTCACGGGCAGCTTCCCATCCACCAACCCCCTCCCGGCCCTTCCCGGCAGGGCCGCCCTCGGTCCCGCTCTCGATCTCTTCACCCCCAGCCTGTGCTGATACCGGGGGCTCTCCCGAGCTCCTGGAGCGCAGCACCTCGGCGGCTGCCCGTCCCGGCTGCGGCT
>VXBQ01005832.1:244778-290089 GCA_013400175.1 Phainopepla nitens
CCACACCGCGCCACACCGCCCCCTGCCGGCCGCGAGGCCGCATCGCGCCGCGCACCCGGGCCCGAGAATCGAATAAAAACTGAAATGAAACAGGCACCGCGCACAGCGTGACCCGGGACGCTTTGCGGTCATGCCAGAAACTGCTCCATGTTCGCAGCTTCAACTGCTAAATGCTTGCTGCGTGCCGCTCCAGTCAGGCTGGTAACAGCAGTGCCTTTCCCAAAGAGTGAGCCTCTTAATAAAATTAGGAGGCAGTTCATTGGGTTTCTTTTTATTTATTTTTTTTATTATTATTTTTTGTGAAACTTCCCTGGTGTGTATGTGTGCATATATTTAAGTCCTTGACAAATTTGGACTCCACTGGAGCAGCAAGGAAGCTAAAGTCAAATTAATCAGAATAGATTACCTAGATGAGACAGTCATTGCTGCTGAGCAAACCTTTAGGGAGAAGAGTTGTCCTTGAAAAACATTTTATGAAGCTGCTGCGCTAAGAAAGGGGCTAAATCGATGAACAAACCAGCCACAGAAAGCTCCAGGGTCCCTATTGGCTCAGTCAGTTAAGCAGAGAGAGGCAAGGGAGAAAGAAAGAGGCTGGTAGGGAGAATTCCATAATATACAGCAACTCAAAACACCTCTAAACCCAGAGAAATCTGGAAGTCTGTCCCAGTAAGTACAAGAACCAGAAACAATGCTCTGCCCCAAGGTATCCCTTGAGCTAGTCAAAGCACTTAGATCCCTTGGGTAGGTACCAAGAAAGAAGAAGGGAACTTTCTTCCTAATCATATTCTGAAGCACTGGTTTATCTTGGGGCTCTGCCTCTATTCCATAGCCAGAAATAGCAGTAGAGGTGTTTTCCAGGTCAGAATCCAGCCTGGGGACACCCACTCCTCCCTCTCTGACTGCGAATTTTGCTCAAAGTCAGTTCAGTGTGGGAGGACTCTTGTGTCATCCTCAATTCACATCAGATTCAGCTCACCTGCGTTAAAGGCAGCACAAGGGACTGTGATGAAGTTAGACTAGGATATCAAGAATCCCCCCATCTTTCAGTCTCCCCCTGTAAAGCACACACACAATTTTTTTTCCCATTTACTTTTAACATTTCTAGAAAGCATAAGTTGTGCAATGCTTCATACAATATGCACTTGCAAATTTGACAGAAAGGAATGATTTGTCTGGACAACTTGGAATTCAGTAAATGAAGAACAAGACACTTGGCCACACCAAGCTGGCTCAGTAACCTGTCTCCAGCTGACCAGCAGAAAAGTGAAGGGGAGAGGAAAAGAGCAGTAAAAGTTTGAAGTGACAACCCTTCAGAATGCGCCCTCACACCCAGCGTTTTGCAGCTCAGGGACCTCATTAAATGAAGGAAACACACCCATGTATGGGGATACCTATTTTGTTGTTTTCTTACTCCCATATATTTGTACATTTACTTTAGGCACCCACAGGAATTTTCATTTTATGCAACACCCTATGGAAAAGAGTTCCATTGCTTCATTCTCTATTTTTCTATGTGCCACTTACAATTTTATAGACATCTATCTTCTCCCTTATCTCTCTCTTTCCATACTGAAGTCTTCTCCTTTTAAACTTTACTCATTTTCAATCATCCAGCCAAGTAACTGAAACAATACCACACAATTTAGTGACCTAAAAACACACCTCCATTAAAAATATTTATTTAAAGGCAGGGCTGGGGGAAATAATGTTTTTCAGGTGTTTCTTAAGTGAAATATAGCTTAAGTAAAACAGTGCTGAATAACAATAGATTACAGGCATTTGTTTTTCTTCGAGCAAATCAGTCACAAGAACTGAACACCAGGGAAAAGAGTTCTCCTGGTCATGGTAGGAAAATACAAAGTACTAGGAAAAAAAGAAGGCACTTTATGATTGGGGGAAGGTTTGGTAACCTGTCATTTAAGCAGCCAGTTTCCTCTCAGACTGCTATTACAACATTATGCACTCTAACAGTAACAATAATAGGCTTTCTCAGGGGCATTTGTCAGCCCTCCTCTCATGTAAAACAAATTATGTCCTCAGGGGAGTATTATTTTTATATCATCACTGTGGGTTTTAATAACTCGATAGTTCCCTGCAGAAACGTTGGTCCTCACCTTTGTGAGTGCCATGACAAAGGTGGCAGCGATGAATCAGCCCTGATGGGGTGGCCCCTACAGCACTGAGAGTAGAGGGTGGGTACCACCAACTCCTGCTGTGCCAGTCAGGCACTATCACAGGTGTCCTTGAGGACAGCGTGAGGAGTGCCCTCAGAGATGACTGGGATGTTTAAAAAGAGCTGTAGTAATGCTGGTCTCACTGAGTGCTGTAGGGTACAAGCCTCCCTCTGATTCAAGCCGTACACTAAACTCTGCCTGCTCTCTAATAGGAATTGTATGTCCAATGATTAGGACAATGGCAAACTTAATGGCATATCTGGTAGGCTATACTCATCTCTAAACTCATTTTTCCTATGACTCAGTGGAAATAACACAAAAAAAAAAAAAAAGTACCCTCATACTCACCTTGAAAAGCACTGGGACAAGCTGACATCACAGAAAGCCTGTCTGTCATTGTATCCTTTGCTCCCTCACTGCTTTATCACTTCCAAATGACAGTATGGGGATGTATGTAACTTATTTTTCAGTAGCTGAAGTGATTAATTTTGTAATGAGAAGTATGCATATTTTTATCTGATTAAGTCAAACCCACTTAATAGAATTTTTTGCGTTTATTGTAAATCTTCTGGTAGATAATTTCCATCTCAGTACCTTCATCATTGCTCTCTAAGTAAGCAGAATGTGTATGACTATACAAGCCTGGTTGTGGGGGGCGGGGGGGCTTTTTGCAGGAGAAGGTACTGTGTAACCAAAAAAACTCTATGCTAATATTGTCAGACTGAAGCAGAGAGAGGTTCAGCTGATATTGGGACTAAATTGATATTACCAAACAGTTTGCTAGGAAGCTTCTAACCCAAATACATATACTGGCTGAGGACAGTGTGAACAGTGAAATATATGGATATTTCACCCTGAGCCAGTGCAATAATGTCTTCTACTGTCAGAGGTATCATCCTACAGCAGCAGCAGAAAAACAAAGCCCTGATGACCAGTGATCATGAAATTCTATCACAGCTCTTTCTGTGGGGATAATGTCCTCTCAAAGTCCATTCCTGCCAAATTTTCTCCTATGCAATTTAACTCCATTTTCCCCTCATCTAGCAGCACTGTGTAGTGAGAAACAGCACCTTCCCAATGCTCTCCTCTATGGGCTGTGCAGCAGTGCTGGACTGTATGCTGCCACTCAGCTATTGCCCAGGCTGCAGGACTTCAAGGAGGATTTTCAACTGTTATTTCAGTGAAGTTATTCCCACATATGGTTTATAAAGCACTGTGAGGTCCTAAGGGATGAAAGGTGCTATATAAATGCAAATTGTTGCTGTTGTTATGCATGAACCACAGCCAGGTTTTAAACTAGACTGACTATGAAAAATGTCATTTATTCTGACCTTTCCTGATGAGAACCACTGCGAATAGAAAATCTCTAAACTCTTCGGACATAAAGACAAACTCTAGTTTAAATTCTCTTGGAGGTAACAGCAATACTCAAAGTGACCAAATGAGTTAAGGGAATAAAAAAAGAATGCTCCCTGACTTAAGCAATACTGATAAGAAACCAGCCCTCAGGCCAAGGAATTTGGGCTCTAATTTTGACCCTGTACTAGATTCTAGGACAACTGGGAGGAAATCTGTTCACTGTTCTGTGCTTCTGTTCCTAGCTCTCCTCCTCCCTCACCCACCATCTGTTTTGTCTATCCATATGGTACATGTCTATCTACATTGCAAATTATCTCTAAGCTCGCTGTTTGTATAGTGCTTACCCAAAACCTCCTCCTCACAATTTCCAAGTGAACAAAGCCAGCTAAGTAGCTGCAACCTTGTCAGGTGCTCAGGCAAATGTAAGTAATTGGATCGTACTAATGGGAAAAGTGGAAAGCAGGGGCATGGCCCTCCAGTACACCAGCTTCTTTCTCAAAAGTAAATATTTAGATGCTTTATAGCACTATTTTCAGAAGCGTGAGATAGCTCAGAGTTAATTAGCTGGGGCAGAGCATTGCATTAATATAGTTATGGTGCCTCAGGTGTAAGCTAGATTGTGCAGAACCAGACTGGGAATCACGGCACAACTGCGCTGGGCTTTGAAGAGTTATTCCCAGTACTCACAAAGGAAAAGAAAATTATACAGAACAAAGAAACTGAGGAAGAAGCTTAAGATCTTCTTTCACAAATGATCTTAAAAGGGTCTTCCATCAGTCCTAAAAGTTGACAGCCTTTAACATGTCCTCTCCACTAGATACTGCTCTCCTACTCTATTATCCAGACACACATGGAGTAGCCTGTTGATCCATCTGCTGTTGGAGGAAGTTGAATATGGTTGTCAAGAGACACCAGAGTAATTGCATCATACCTGTTTGCCAACTATTGCCTGACCTCTCTCCATGATAGATCTTCTAATAAAAGTCACGTCTTTAGCCAGATGTGATAGCTGTAAAAACCAGGGCAAAGTGCTGACAGTCACAGCTGGTAAGAAAAGGAGCAGAGATGTCTTTCATGCACTTTTACTATTGATAGTACATTTTCCTGTATTGATGCAGAAGATACTGCCATGTTTTTTAGTTGACATTCCATTTTAAAATATGGTGATGACTGAGTAATTAATGCCAGGAGTTATGAAAATGGACTTCCGTCCATTTTTTTGAAATATGGGAAGGTACAAACCTTCTAAATTTTCTAAGGGCCAGCTTCAGCCCAAACTAATTTCATGGGGAATTACACACACCATTGTAAAAGTCAGCAAGACTGCATCAAAGCAGATGTTGGTTCATTTTGGTCCAGAGTAAGAATGGAGTTCCTATTCAACCAGATGGCCTATCTCACTGCATTGATTCAGCCTTTTCTGGACAATTCTTCCACAAGAAATTATGAAGTGTGAAATTAATCTTGGGAAGACTCTAGAAACCTGTCACTCCATACTGGGCATAAATCCCTCTCGTTCACAGATCTTCTCTTGATATTGGTACAAACTGTCTCTCAGTGTCCCAGACTTGCACAAAAATAGCACGGAGATCAAATGTATTGCAATCTTGTGAAACACCCAGTTTAAAATCAGGCTAGGGGTTTGTTTTGGGGAATTTTGCTTTTCTTCTTGTTTCTCCCCCTAAAAAAAATTCACCTCTTTGGTCAGCCTGTAAGTGCTACCTCATGTACAGTTGTGAGTACTCTCTGACTAAATATAAGAATTACCTACAATCATGGAACACTGTGAGGTAAAATAATTTTCACTGGAAAATCAGAGGCATCAAGAAAAATACTATGAGAACATGCACATTATTTTAATCAGAAGCTATATCTTTTTGCAAAGTAACATAGAAAAGACACTTATTCTGGTCTCCAACCCTAGAGATAGCCAGCTACTCAGTCTAAAATAGAAAGCAGTTGGGCTCTAGAACCTATCTGGAAAAAACACATCCAGCTTAACATGATTATGAATTAAATGAAAACCTCATGTAATTAAAAGCGGAAAAATGGGTTTAAATCAGAAAAGTTAGAGAGAAGGATAAGCAAAACAGAGAATTTTGATGAAATTTGCATTTCAGACTGTCAGCTCATCTGTAGGCCCTTAAAGTGAAGAACTAATCTTGACTTCCTGCATGTGATATTAAAGGTGTATTAATCACAGTTTATTGCCATCACAATTCTGAAGACATCAGCACAGTTTATATTCCTTTGAGTTGGATGTGCAGAAGCTATTGTCAGAAGTAAACCATTGAATACCTTCTGTTTCCCCTTGTTTCTCCATAAGAGTATTATTTTTCTTTAGGCTTATATTAGAAAAAAATGTTTTCATCTAGTCTAGGACAAAAATGCTTTGTGTATTATTCCATAGAATATGTGTTCTTCATTTCCTTTACTTATGAAGCTAAATGTATAAATTATTCAATGTATAAATATATAACCAATGCTAACTTATTTTTTTAAGTGATTTGGTGGTTCGGGATCAAATGTAACTCCATTGTATTGTTAGAGAGAATCCCAATAGCCAAAAGAAGGATTTACCTCTCCGGGGCCAAGAGCCAACTGCATACATGTGACCAGCTTCTGAAACTCAGCTGGTGCTTGGATACTGGGTAAGAATGACTCCTGTGCCTGTGCCTTCAGGCTCCTGCCTTCTTTATTCACTCTCCTGCATCTTCCTCATTTTTCACACAAAATTGCTGAAGTATTTTCACATATACAGAAGAACTTCTTCCCTTTTGTATATACATGAAGCTTACCATGTGTGCCTTAAGCTGATGCCTGTCCTGCCAGCAAAGACAGACCCAGAAAGAATACTGCATGATAATGGTTGCTGTAGCACATACTGACCCAAACAGAATCAGGGGCACACTGTGCTAGATCCTCTCCAAACAGCA
The DNA here is from genome assembly GCA_013400175.1 of Phainopepla nitens. Lineage (NCBI taxonomy): Eukaryota > Metazoa > Chordata > Aves > Passeriformes > Bombycillidae > Phainopepla > Phainopepla nitens. The sequence continues at coordinate 251,248 of VXBQ01005832.1, forward strand.
GAAGATGGCCTCAGGTTTGTGCTACATTAAGGGGTGACCAAACACCATGACTTTAGAGTTCTGAACACAGAGGAATAAAAATGACTTGCTGAAAAATTAAGGACTAAGTCAGGTGCAGAATCAAGGATAAAAACAGGTCTACAGAACCCTAATCCTAATGCTGAAGGATGACCTATTTTCCATAGTGGAGAGGCTCATGACAAATAGGATTTGTACTTCTGTTATACAGGGTACAGCTTGTGCTGTTAACCCTCCAGTGATATGCTACTTCACAATTCAGAAGGTGGGCAGCTTGAAAATATGTCATTTCTTCCTTTATGAGGAGCATTCTGACATCCTATGAAAATATCCTTCAATCCATGCTATAAAGGTCATGGGAACATACGCTGCAAAAACGTGTAGTCACTTAACATCTGAAACGACTCAGAAATGTGTTGGCATTTTCCTTCAACTGAGTATCTTTCCCTTTTTCACTCATGGTTAGTGAACAGTTTTGGGGAGTTGAAGAAACTGATTGCATGAGCACTATGTAATTTCTTGAATTGTTGTAGCTAACTGTTTGTAGAAGCCTATTTTATGATATAATGTAAATTACTTACATTTTACTCCTCTTTCTTGAAATAACCTTTTCATTGCCATCCCCTTTATCATCCCACAATCTCTTCTAATAAAATGCCTTTACAGAGAATGAAGATTTTGCAGCCCAGAACACTAGGTCCTTTTGCTCCAGTTCTGAGTAGATTTGCCATCTCTTTAAAATTGCTAGCAACAGCATCCATTCATATGTTAAGAGAAAAATAATGGGTTTTTTCCTCTCTAGATATCATACTTTACAAGTTACTCCATACATCGGGTTGTGGAAATATGTTAGTGTCCTTAAAGATTTATGTGTTTGTGGCATGAAGCGTAAAAATTATGTATTTGTATGTTTTATTATTCTTGCTGCATAATCCTAGCTGAAAGATGTTGGCTGTTACCATGGTCTGTAACACTGCATATGACTAATAGACCCCAGCATGGTAAAGACTGATGGCAAATATTCAACTGCGTGACCTAAGGACTTGCCTTACATGTTTTATTTGGGGTATGGAACACATGGAGCCACAGCTGGGGTTGCTGAAGCACCACAATACATTATGCTGTTTGACCTACAAAAGAATCCTTGCACAGAGGAAGTAGGGAAAAGCAAAAAGGGATAAGTGAATGCTTGCTGAAAATTATAATATTCAAGAGGTAAGGAACACAGAAAAGAAAGGAGCTGCAACGAACAATCAAGCTTCAACATCTAGTACATGAAATGAGTAAGGATGTTGATGCCAGTCAACAGCTCCAGCCCAAATGAAGGAGGTTGCAGTGTTTGTATTTTCAAAATCTTCTCCTTCCCCCAAGGATTCTGGTTGGGTTTTTTCAGCCAGAAGTCAAAGGTCCTTTCATAAAACACAGTTTATATTTCACAGCTGAAAGAGTTCAGCCTCCTAGCCTAGACCATTCTTGTTTACATCACCCCTTAATTTGTACTTGTTCATTTTATTTTTAAGCATGATCAGCCAGCCTATGCCATACTAGTAATAAGTTTTGGGACACCAGCATAATTCATACAATGTCTCATTTTACTGATTTTGGCAAATCTGGCTTCCTATTCTTTTTTGAGATGAGTCCTTAGCAGGCAGAAGAAAAAAGCAGAGGAAGAGTTGATTTCTATATGTATTCCTTGTCATCACTTTATATTTGCTGCAGAATTAACCAAAATAGTTAAAGTGCCACATAACAGCCTTATTTTTAGAGACTACTTTCCCTCCCACTAAATTTTACATCCAAATCTATGTAGCTATATCACAGCACAAAGGCAATTCTATCTAGAAAGCATCCCAGAAATTGATTTAATTGCATTCATGTTCATAAACACCAGAGAGAAGCAGGTGGCTTTGTTTTAAATCACTGTTTTTATTTGCACTCATCTAACAAACAAAATATATCTTTCAAAAATTCATTTTATGTAGTATTAAAATTATTCACAAATTAAAATTATGAAGAGTGTTTTCATGTAAAGAGGAGTGCAAGTGTACCTGGGCTAATACATAGTAATAATTTCTGCTGCTTATTTGGAAGTCAACAAGTCTGTACACAAATCTATCCAGACCAGTTTATGGAGGAAGTTGTGTGTCTAGGCTAGATCTCTCAGAGTAAATTAGGGCAGAACTGCAGGATGCACTGGAGAATGAATCTGCACTGCACAGCAAGAACAGCCATGGAAAGCTCTTTTCCAGAATATCTAAACAGAAACTTCCTTGTAGACATGTACCTTTGCCATAGTCCAGCTTCCCCAAAGCCAAAAATAAAACCCTCTAAGGGTTGTTTAGCCAATAAATATATTCCAGATAATAAAAATCTTACTTCTGAATCACTTCAAATATATTATTTTACTTTTATAACTATGATTTTACCTTATTTTTATATAATCTGTTTGCTATATACCCTAAAGTCTAGGGCACGATTTTTGTCCCACAGGGCTAAAAGCGCACCTGACAAAGACCATGATCTGATATTGTAAACTAAGAATACAACACTAAGTAAGATCAAGTGCTGTCACTTGCTGAACATCCTTATCTCCTTACAGAGATGAAATTCGTCCAAGGGACGAATACAGAGAATCACAGTGCAAGGCACAGAAAGTCTGTTATGCATCTTATCCGAGTGCTAGAGGCTCTCCTGCTAATAGGAACAGTAAGGATGAGAAAAGTGGGAAATTAAGGCAGTTCTGTTGCTTGCCTATGACTCTTCACATGGGAATGAGCTGGAGACAATCTATAGGGCAGCATTAGGAATGCAGGAATTGTTACCTTCAGAGCAGGAAAGTGTGATTTCAGGTGTTCACAGAGCAAGAAATGTGAGTTAAAGCCCCCTTGCTTGCCTCCTGATGAAGACTGCTCCTGATCATCGCTGCAAGAACTTGTCAGTATAAATTTATAAAAACCTTTGTAACTATTTGGAAGTTAATATTCTCAGGTCACCTTTAGTGGGGAGAAAAGGAGAACCAAATAAAACCCAGGCTACCTAACTTGGTTTTAAGACACAGTTTCTTTTGCTACATTTAAAAAGAGAAGGTCCAAATTTCATCCATTTTTGACAAGTCTTACTTGACATTTTATATCACTCATGTCAGTCACATTGTATTTTCTAATGCAAAGTGACACGGGCAGCACTAAGTCAGAGGCACCTGTCACACTGTTGTGTCTGCAAGAAGAATTTCTATGAGCGAAAATTTGCTTAAATTCAGAAGTGGAGTAAGGGTGCCTTACAATGAACTTTTCCTTTTCTTTCCAGAAAGCAGATGATATAGTGGAGAACACCTTTCTGATCCCCTGCAGTTTTATTCCCTGGCATAGGAAATTAATTATTCCTATAAATGGCAAAGGGGATACTGACTCTTCCCTCCATTTAATTGTTTTGGTTTTAGTGAGCATTGTAACCATTAATAATCTACTCTATTAAGATTAAACTAAACTATGCCAGATGTTAAAACAAAATGTTAAAAAGCCAACAGCTGAAATGGGACTGGAGCAGTATAAATTATCCTTCTAGTACCTAAGAGAGGTAGTCACAGAGAGGATGTAAGCACTCTCTCCCAAAGGAAGGAATGTGGCAGAGCAAAAAGCAACATGCCTCAGACATTTCATGAAAGTTATTTACTGTGAGAACAGTTAAACACTGGAAGAGGTTTCCAGAGAAGTGGTGGGATCTCCTTTGCTGGAGATATTAAAGACTTAGCTGGACGGGACCCTCTTTAACCCAGTCCAATGCCCTGCTTTCAGCTGGAACTTGTACCAGATGATCTCCAGAGAGCCTCTCCAACCTAAAGGTTTTCCATCACTCCAAGATTCTAAACAATTGGGGAAAAAATTGTTAAAAGCAAACAAAAGAAATCACTGTATACTACTATCTTCATGTGTTTTGTTTTTTTTTCAAATATAGCATAGCAATGTCTCAGACACCTTTAAAAATAAAGATGAAGCTCGAAAGTCACACATTGTTGTGAGCTGAGGCAAAAACTATCATTCACTAATTGTCTATATGGCACTTGCACATTACTGTTCAAATGTGTATAACTATGGGCACGATAACTAAACATTTTGTAAATCCTCCAAAGCACTAAATGCACTTGGCAAGAGCACAACTATTTTTGCACAAATACCTTGCACATTAGCCCTTAACCTTAGCTACAAACAAAACCCAAAGGACTGCTTAAAAACATAGCAGAGAAAAGAGAAAGAAATCAAAGCTTGGGTTTAATTAGTCCAGCCTTTTCTGACGCTTTCTGATCTGCTTACTGAGACTTAGCTAAATGCCAAAACACTTGGTGTTTAGTTGTAGACCCACATAATGAAAAGCTTAAAAATATTTCTTTGACATGAAAATTAATTAATTAATTAATAGAAACCAGGGACATCAGATCAGATTGCGGCAATAAAACTGCTTGAGATTTTCTGGAAAGGAAATTTTATATATAGAATGGGACTAGTTTACTGATAGGTCTGTCAGCAAACTTGAACTGTTTTGTTTACCAGAATAACTGCATTTTTTTTAGTAACTAATTTATTTCCCCAAAGTGCTTATTCAGCTGACCTGACATTATTGATGGAAATGCTTAGAAACTGGCAAATGCTTCTAGTTAAGTTAAAAAAATATATTTAAATAGAAAATACATCTATCCATTTCTATCCCCTTCCTCTTGCCCTTGTACTTTCTGGGAGATCCTCTAATTCAGTTTTCTGAATAACTATTTCTTGAGAGATGAAATGAAATTCTCTTTTTCCAGCTGCCCAAATCATATCAGGTATCTTAATCAAGACATGGTATCTACCACTGGAGTGCCCTAATTACCAGACCATTAGAACAGGATATCCATTCTCTCCTTAAGTGTTTTGTTACACTTAATATTACTTAATATCATATGCAAATGGGACAACAATACTCCTGTCTCCACTGAAAGATTATACTACCCATCATCCCCACTCTCCCAGATACTGCTATTACTCAATTATTTATGTCCCAAAGAAGTTTAAGAATCCATCCCGAGTGACACACATAACCATTCACTTTTCTGAATCTTTCATTTATTTCTGCATGTATTTCAAAAGTAAGAGCATCTAAATGCAGAGCAGAGCAGAAGATTCAGAAAAGCGGTCATAAGACAATTTTATTCCTATACAGACCAGTTCAAGATCAGCATACGTTTGTGTTGACCAATTTTACATCAAATGATCTGCTGTGGTTTTAACTTTGTTTCTGGAGGACACCTGGTATTTGCTAGCTCCTAACCTGTAAGAATGACCACAAGCAGACTGTGGATAATACCTAATTGTGTTCCCTCTGGGTCAAAGTCCCACCTGGCTGTTTAGAATTTCAAGGACTTTTCTTAAGGAAACATAAGATCAGACAACCATATTTATTTGGTTTCAGGTTTTAGGAAAATTCTTCTCTTTTGCTAAAATCTAAGTCAAAATTTAGACAAGTCGAGGGCATTACTTGCAGGAATGGCATGCATGTCTGTACCAGACCCACAAGATAGAATAATCTCAGGTATAAACAAGGAGTTTTCTTGGAGTAATCAGTAATTCCTAAAAGGCAAAATTGGTTGACTTCAACAACCTTGGGTCAAACAATTTCTTACAAGAAGTTTAATTTTAAAGATATTGAAGAAGTTACGATCATAGGATCTAAGCCTGCTAATGAAATCTAGCAGGTTTTCCATAGGTTCTCCAGGAGATTTGTTTCATCATTCTTCTTAAACACTTATTTTTTTTTCAAGAAAAAAAAATATCCCTTTTGCTTGTTATAGTTTTTTCAGGTAGGATGTATGTATCTGTCGTTCCTTTAATATTCTTTTAGGTTTGTCTCGCTCACTCTTACCCATCTCTATTCAATATAGTCTCATTTCTGACTTATTTTATCTCTTTTTATTTTTTTTACCATATATTTTTGTGGTTATGTTAAAGACACTTCTATGAAAAAAATAAGATTTCTGTAAGTAAACATTACTACACCACTATAAAGTTAGGGGGGAATTGGTGGGGATTTTGTGGAGGTGAGGTGATTCAGCCCTAACTGTCAAGAAATAAATAAGAATCCCATTCAGGATATTGGATTAGTCCTTGGCTATTTCCCTGACCATAACTCTTTCTTTGAACAATTGCACTACAAAACTAACAGGCTGAATAACCATGCTGTTGAATTAATTAATATGTTACATTTATTAAACATATTATTACAAATGTGTATAAATAGAGCAATTCAAGTGTTCAAGGAGGATTTAAAGGAAAATAAATTTAAATTAGTTCCTGAAGTTACAGGAGACAAAATGGAGCTATTTCTATATCAGGATCACATCATCCTTTCTATGAGATGAACAGACACATAACATAATTTAAAGAACAGCTGAGATTTAAGGACACCACAGTAAATGTCTTCAATAGTCTTGCAAAGAAGATACTATGACAAAGGAATCAACTGCACCCCCAGCAAATTTCCAGATGACACCAAGTTGAGTGGTGCAGCTGGAACACCTGAAGGCTGTGTTCAGAAGGACCTGGACAAGATCAAGAAGTGGACCCAAGGGAATCTCATGCAGTTTAACAAGACCAAATGCAGGTGCTGTACCTGGGTCAGAACAGCTCATGGTATCAACACAGACTGGGGATGAACAGATCAAAAGCAGCCCTGGAGACAAGGACTTGAGGGTGTTGGTGGATGAGAGGCTGGACATGACCCAGCACTCATAGCCCAGAAAGCCAAACTTGTCCTGAGCTGCATCAAAAGGAGTGTGACCAGCAGGGCAAGGGAGGGATTCTGCCCCTCCTGCAGTGCTGCATCCAGCTCTGGTGTCCCCAGTATAGTAAGGACAGGAACCTGTTGGAGCAAGTCCAGAGGAAGGCCACCAAAAATTATTAGGGGGCTGAAGCACCTCTTCTACAAGGGAACGCTGAGAGAATTGAGATTGTTCAGCCTGGAGAAGAGAAGGCTCCTGGGTGGCCTGATTGCAGCCTTCCAATTCCTAAAAGGAGCCCACGAGAAAGATGGAGAGGAACATTGTAAAGAGACCTGTAGTGACAGGAAAATAGGGAATGGTTTCAAACTGAAAGTGGGTAGGTTTAGGTTTGATATTAGGAAGAAATTCCTGACCATGAGGGTAGTTGAGGGACTGGAATAGGCCCAGAAGTTGTGGATGCATGATGCCTGGAAGTGTTTGAGGACAGTCCTGTTTAGGATAGTGCCTCAAACCCCTGGAAACCCAGGAAAGTTGTAAACCAGACACCTGTGGCAGTATTACAGACTTCTCATGACAGAAATACCAAATATCATGGCTTGCTTTAAACTTGTGCAATACAAACACACTATGGGGCCTTCCACAGAGATTACTGTATGTGGTTGGTTAGTGTAATGACTTTTAAATTTTATTCAGATAAAGGTAAATCAAAACAGTGCCTAAATGCTCCAAACCTTTAAATTCTCCACTGGAATTATGGTTCTATGCCACTCAACAAAGCATTTGCCTTAATCAGTCCTAGGCACCACTTTTAATCCATGGATATCATAGGCTTTCTATGAGTTCATGGAGACAGAAAACCTCCTACAAGGGGAGAAACTCACAACATCCAAAATGAACTCACCATTTGAATTGCCCTTTTGTACAGTGTTGTGATCACCCTTTTTTCCAGATACTGAGAGCTCAAAGGAAGAGCAGCGAGGTGTCTGTCCCAGATGTCATTCTCCAGCAGTGGCACCAGCTTCCCACCCCACTCCTAAGTCATGCCTTACCACTCTAGTAGATCCAGACTTGCTTCCATTTACCATAGGGTCATTTAGGCCTCTGCTGCATGCCCTTAGCTTCTTATTGCTGCCAGAAAGATGTACAGAACATTTACAGCCCTGGAAGATATAGGAATATCATTAAAATGAACATAACATTACTAGAATAGCAGAAGGAGAAAATGAACTCTCACTGTTTAATCAGCCCACCTAACAGTTTGGATTTGTTTTATTATACTAATTTTACCACTCTAATTTTACGAACATTTACCCTAACCTCGTCTTGTTCAGATTCCTCCTCAAGTCCAAATTCATGACTGTTTGCTTAATACTTGAGGGATTAAGCCAGTGAAATTTAAACAATTTACCACAGGCCTTTAAAAGGTTTCTTTTCAGTTTTACTAGTGGCTTACTCACTTGATAGATCAGCCTGCTTCTAAAGCTTGCCTCTGGTCCTGACACATTACTGCAGGGGGCAAGTGGATTTATCCAAAAGAGATCTTACAGAATTCAAGTCTCAGGCTGCAGCATTTGCAGGCTCAAGCTTGAAGGTATGCTACAATTTCAGCTGTGATTTCCAGGTTGTGAAAGATCCTCTGTACAGAGGACAAGAGTGGAACATTTGGCTTGAAACATGTGAGAATGAAATTGTAAACTGAAGCTATGCAAACTGAAGAGAAGTTCAATCATCCTTCTCTAAAGTTGCCCTGATCTGTTGAAGAGTTTGAGCTGGAACAAAAGGGTGATGGAGCAGAGTGTAGAAGGCTGTGACACACAGGACATGTCACTTGGGCCAAACTGCAAATATATTGATACCCATGAAGAGGAAGCAAAAAATAATACTGATATAATAGTGTCTTTGTGCATAATATGTTTTGATAGAGGTAGCAATGTAAGATACAAATTAGCTGAGAACCAGAAATTCTGCGTTATCACACATGACTCACCTACCAGAGCTTGACAATCTGAAGGTAAATGGAAGTCAATCAGGTTACTCCTACCCTGCATTCTCCAAAGCTGTCAGTCATATAAACAGACAGAATGCAAATGTGTTAAGCTGATGTGAACTGAAATCAAAAAAGCCAATAATGACAGCAGAATATTTTGAACAAAACCTCAGACTTGCATTCATTCGATTTTTTCATTTTCCTGCATTTAAAATTTATGTTTTGCTTCATGTTATGGGAAATGTAATAAAAGCAGTTAACAACATGATGTTAAGCTTCATTTGTGAACTGTTTGAGAAAAATCAGAATCTGCCCAGCCCATTAGTGAAGTGAAAATTGTACAGGCAGAATTCCAGCACTTTTGAATAATTGAATCTAGATTTGTTCATTAGAATAACCTTCAGGGAACTATAATGCAGATCCATGACATCAGCAGCTTTAATAGGAACAAAAATGTGAATTTGTCCAGAAGAGCACCATAAGGCTGATCAGGGGACTGGAGCAACTCTTCTATGAAGACAGATGGAGAGAATTCGGATTGTTCAGCTTGCAGAAGAGACAGCTTCAGGGAGACCTTAGAGCGCTTTCCAGTCCCTAAAGGGGGCTTAAAAGAGAACGGTGGGGGGGACCTTTTACAAGGACATGCAGTGACAGGACAAGGGATGCTGGCTTAAAGCTGAAAGTGGGTAGGTTTAGATTAGATATTAAGAAGAAATTCTTTACCGTGAGGGTGGTGAGGAACTGGAAGAGGTTGCCCAGAGAAGTTGTGGATGCATGATAACTGGAAATGCTTAAGGACAGGTTGAAAGGGGCTTTGAGCAACCTCATCTAGTGGAAGGTGTCCCTGCCCATGGCAGGAGGGTTGGTACTGAATGATCTTTAAAGTACCTCCAAACCAAACCACTCTAGGATTCTACGGTGACAGATATTGTCAAAATTTTTCAAAGCTAAATGTCATTGTGCCTACATACAAGTATTTGCTCTTTATATCCCCTTACACAGAAAGTTATTAACTTTGTCTCGTGCCACCCCCATGTCAATGGGGGAAAGTGACAAGTATAAATATATATAAATGTTTTTTTTGGGCATGAGGGCAGCAGCTGGGGTGTAAGACTCCTCTGCCATCTCTCATTACAGAGTTCTCAAGAAGCAATGACCATGACTGTGTCTCAGTCTCAGTCATCTACACCTACCAAGCATCAGTCACGCTTTTCCACTGATTTATCCTCTGCCTGAGCCTATTTTCACTTTTTCCCCAATCCTATGGCCTATCAGAAATCTCTATTTTCTAGGCCTGTATATCTGCAACAGACTTCTAATATCTTGATTTCAACTTCTAGGTCTCACCTTACTTCAGTTAATTCTAAAAATCTGGCACTAAATTGGATGGAAAAAAAGTTTCCAAGTGGAATTATATGGATCTCCTACTGTATTACACCTTAGCCTAATAACTGTATATCTTAATCCTCCTCTATCTCAACTTCTTCCTGGATGAAATCAGACCTCTTTGAAAGGGACAGTAACATTTCCTTTAATGTGGGAGCAGAGTAGCAAGGGAAGAGTAAAACTGGTATCACACCTCCCAAATCCTCTCTTGCTTTTCTAGTCCATTAGTAGGGTTGAAGGAAACATATGAGAAATGGCTGTGGGAATGCTTTCTGTGGATAGCTGAAGCAGACTTGTAAAAATGACAAAATACCATCCCACTTTTGTAAGCAAGTGATGCTACATTTACAGATAAATTGGGTATTTTACTAAATTTGGCGGTCCATGCAATATTCCCCAACCACAAAACTGCCTGAGTTTCTACACTTTGAAACTATTGCATAATAGAAACGAGCGGGAAACCAAAATGCAAACAGTTTTTACTGGTTATGGCTTTCCATTATTTATAGCTTCATGTCCCTTTTGGGAAATGCCATCCCAAAATTAAACTTAATTTTAGTCTCCAAAATTAGGCAAGTCCTATGACTCAGTGGAGGAGAGAATGTTACACATGCATGCTTCTAAATGGAGCGGGCAGTTTAGTCTATTAGAATTCATTAGAGACTGAGTCATAATTGTGAAACTGAATTTACTTAGGACAATAACCTTCAAGAGAAAATAAGTATGACAGTGAACCAGTTCTCATTTCAACAAGAAGTCAGGCAGCCTCCAAGCTTCCTTAAGTGTGGTAATCGCTTCAAGTTCCTGCCTGGCAGGATTTAGGCTGCCTCCTCTACTTTCATGTATAAGAACTTTACCAGATATGACACCTGCAAAAATGTCACATGAAACTGGCATTTGGCTGCCTGGAGTGTGTAGTCTGTGTAACATCCTATTAAGACACTAAGAATTCATTCCCAGTCTAGTTAAGGAGTAAAATTAGAAAGGAACCACATACAAAAATAACATGAATAAGTGGAAGCAGCTGAAATAATTCCCTCTGCACACAGCAAATAAAGTCTAATAATAATTTATTAAAACAAAATGCTAAATGTCAGCTGAAGATCCAAGGTTAAAGTTAAATATTGGGAGTAGTATTCCAAGAATGAGAAGGCTCGAGTACATCACACTTGATCACAGATTATTGACTGTTGCTGACTTAAAAATCAGCATTTAAAGAATCAACTCATTGTCTGTCAACAGCTTCTCAGTTTGGCAGGAGAGAGCTGCAACTCACTATGCGAGGGTATATTTCAGTACTTAATTCTCCCAGGCTGAGCATAGCAGATTCTTCAGAGTCAGATTCTTTCTCCCTTCTGACTTTGGAAAATACTTGGGGAAAGGATAACATTAACAGTAGAGAATTTCCATCTATTTGGCCCGCTTTGGTGTCATAGCGGTTAGACTGGCGAAGACGGGTTAGCTCAGTTACAAACTTTGACAGTGATTGCAGAACAGCAAGCACTCGCTTTTCATTCATTCCTGGCTGAGTGGCTGTGCAGTGCGTGATATTCATGTACACTCAGGTGGTTCTGAATTTAATTTTGTCCCTAAAGTATATCATTAACAATTAATACCGATGCCTCACAATTCATTTAAGCATACAGCGGTCTTCTGTTTTTCACAGTGGCAGTTGCATTCCAACTCAATTGGGACCCTCCCTAAATCTATCCTCTAATAGCTTGCTTAATTTTATTTTTGTATTCCACAGTCCTTGATAACAGCAAGCTAATTTCTGTAACTCCGTTTGATGAAAATGTGCTGATGGAACTCATATTTCACTTCATTGACTGTAATGAGCTATTTCATCAAACTGTCCATGTGACACTATTATAGAGAAAATGATAAATTTACTAATTTATTCACTAGAAATTTCATTGGAAATTTAAAAAGGAAAAGAAAAGAGCCATGAAGTGAGTTACATTAGACTTCCTCAAATGATATGTCAGGGTCTACATGAAACAAAAGCACTGACTACTGCTACACTTAATGAGGTGTAAACATGAAGTATGTGTTGATTAATCAGTAGGTTGCTTGAAACTAAGAACAAAAACCTGCACCATGATACAGGTTTTCCCTTGTAAATATTTACAGGCTTTACCTTTTCATCACATGAGGTGCTGCTACCATTAGAAATCAGTTTTATTCACACATATCCTGCCTGCCGGTGAGACCTCTCACCATGTTGGGCACATGCATGGATGAATTCAGCTGCTGACAACCAAGATGTCATAGCAAAGAAGTAATTCCTCCAAAGATAACTTTTACAAAGATTATTTGCATTTACCTCTTTTAAAGAGGAGGTACTTGCAACTACAACGCTGTGTGGGATGAAACCCTATTTTGGAAGAACATTAGGAAGCATGTAATTATATAAGACGATTCATCTCATGCTAATATTAGGCTTGGAAATAGAGACAAGTATCACATGGCCTGCCTGGCTTATTTTAATTAGATGTCCTCCACCTGCTATTACAGTTATGATCCACATCTTTGATTGCTCTGCCACAGACCATCCAGAAACCTAGGAGCTAGCCTGGAAAGCATGCCAATGGAAAATCACAAAACCAACTAGGACAATTACGCATAATTCTTCCTTGCATCCCATTTTGTACCTATTCAGGGGCTTTCTTCATCTGTACTCAAACCTGCAGCATACTCCTCCTGCAATACTAACTTCCTGCACTTGTTTATTGTGGAAAGAGATTTTGTAGGAGGTTAAAAATAATTTTAAAACCCACACAATTTTAACTATCTTCAAGAAATTATAAAAGCAATGACAAGATTAAAAGTAAAATATTTCATATAATTTTCTGGTCCATACAGTTTAGGGAAAACAGGGAAGTGTACTAGGGGCTTTTTTGTTTGGTTGGTTTTGGTTTCTCCTTGACTGTCACTTTCAGAAACTGCTTTCATTGCTAATCTAAGCTAGTCTTTGCTTGAGGGAGATGAAATCTCTCCCTTTTAAAGAATAAAGAATAAAGAATAAACTGCAGTGCAAATGATTGCATAAAGAGCCCAAGCAACGATTTGCAAAACACATCTTAAAGATATGCAACTTAAAGATATGCAACTCAACATAAATATAAAACCATGGGGAGATAGCAAGAGGGCTTGCCTTTTCCCTCAGAAACCGAACATTTTAAGAAAGCTCGCTCCCAACTCAAAGCTGAAGATAGCCACCTGAAGGCAGTGACTGAGGAGCAATCACCTTGCTGCTGCACAAGGGATGTCTTATTAGGGTACATGACAAGGAAAAACTTCTCAATTCACATGCTTTAAATGAAACCATGAACAAATAAACCAGTGATTTAATAATGATGAGATTAGCTGGCACTCGGTAAACTGTACACTCTAGATCAGTATCACAACACATAAACCACAATATTAGAATGAAATGTTAATTAATACCTGAAAATTTCTAAGCACACTGTAACTAAGCCCAAGAGTTACAGCATCCCCAACATTCACAGTTACACACACACACCACTCTCTCACAGGGCTTGAGGGCAACGAGCCCTCACCATTCTCGTGTGGGAGTGCAGTTTCCCCTACTTTCACCCCCATCTTGCTGGAAATGTGTGTGCTCTTGCTTTGTTTGTTTGTATCCATGCTGCCCTCTGCAATCCCTATGTGGCTGAGAAATTGCATCACAAGTTAACACACACAGAGATGGTTATTTTTTTGCTCCATGTCCTGTAACCTGGATCACTCCAATGTGAAGGACATTGTATTAGGTCTAGAAAAAAACTGTCATGCCAGAGGATGACTTTAAAAAGTATCAAAACAGATTTTTACTGCTGCTTTCTTTCCACTTCCCTCCCCATCCTGTCACAAATTTACATGGTGCTTTCATAATTTTTTTGAAGTTGACTCATTCATTTATTTAAAAAAAATTCTTGGTTAGATGGAGTGCCATGTGGGTACCCCAATGAGGTTATACCAACTGGTCCAAATAGGGAAAGAAGCCAGTGAAGAAGCTCCTTTGGAGGAGAATTTGTCAGTTTCAACATATTTCCATATTTTCCCTCATCCATTTAAATAGGAACCGGTCAGAAAGCGCTCACACTCCATCAGGGCAACATTTGGGGCAAACTCACCACAGGGGTTAGTGGACCAAGAACACAGTGGTTTATATCTACCAGACTCCTGCTGGATTGCACTCTCCCTCCTTGGATCAGGCACTGTGAAAGCACCATTTAACCTCCTGCTCTGGCTTCAGCTTTAGGTAGTCCTCAGATTGTCACAACATTTAGACATATTAGTGACGAGCACCTTGTTCTGCCGAGGTATCCAGCCCTTAGGAATGTAACCTCCATAGAAGGTACTTTAGAAATTCAAATTTGGCTTTAAAACTGGGTAAACATTGAGGAATGGAAGCTGCTCTCTTTTTATGAGAGCAAGTTCACCACTCTATAATTAAGATATATAATTATATAAGTCCTGAGTGCATCAGGTAGCAAGAGAGTCTTCCTAAGAGATTCGTGTGTAATAGGCCAATTAGTCCCTAGATCCCTAGCCTGGATTTTGAAAACAGTGAGAAGATCCAAGAATGACTGATATTCTTGCTATTAGTAATACAAACCATATACCTATCTTCATGCATGGTCATCAGTAACCACTCTGCTGATGATACTTGTTCAGTATCTGTCTGAGGTTAAAAGTTCTCTTTCAGCAGGCTTTTCATAAAGCATAATTAGATGAATTAAACTGTCCCTGCTAAATCTGTAGTCTCCAGAATGCCACTGTATGGTTAATTTACTTGTCTTTGTTCCAGCCCTATTGTGCTGGTTTTTGTATTCCATGGATTGATGTAGCAACTATCTGTAAACATGAATATAGTCCTGGCATAATAGGAAAAACATGCAAACAAACAAACAACAGTTTCCTCTGCCATGCAAAGGAATACCTTTAGTTCAGGCCAGACAGTTTTTATGCAGAGCATGGAGGTAACCGGGAGAAGCAAGCGCCCTCTGAAAGTCACTTTTGTTCTCTATGCTATATCAGGGAAGCAGAAGATGCAAAATAAAGGAGATATTAAAGATATTTTGGTCCTCTTTGCCAAAGAGTTGAGTGTGGAGGCTGTTACTATGGGGTTTCAGCTGCTCTTTTAAGGGGTTTTCCTAGTGGAGTAACAGTCTGTTAACAGTAAACAGAATGGGAACACAGCAGAAATATCATAAACCTCCCAGTTCAATGCAATCAATATTAAATATTTAATCAAGTCTATTAAAATGGATAGCAATGCAAGTCTTCAAGAAAAACAAGAACAAAAGTAATTTAACAGAAAAGACTTACAAAGTAGTTTTCAGAAGCTGATTCTGCAAGCAGAGTAACCAAGCATCAGAGGCTACAGATTAGACAAGCCTTTCCCCTTTCCTGGTCTCCTTACACATGTTCCAACTCATATTCAACTTTACAGCAAGACAGGTAGCATCCATCTATATGAATATGAAATAACCCTTTTGCAACATTCTCAGACTAGGCTTTGCCCACAATCCCTCAAGCATCAACCATGTGTATCATCCCAACGGCTCTGAATTATGTCTTGTTTCTTAACAGCAGTGAGGAGAATGATCCTAGAAGCACTTTGCAGAGCAATGGACTACTAATATGAGTAAAAACTGATAAAAAAATCTCATATTAAAAAGTCAGCTACCCATATGTCAATCAAATATCTAAAAAATACATTATTTTAACAGTGGTAAATGTAAGATGCTTGAAATTGAAGGGCTATTCAAGTAGCTCTGTATAAGTAGAGGCATACAGAGTAAAAAATTATAAACAAATCTCAGAATGAAAACTACATACAAATTTTGACTTGTCAAGCTGCTGGCAGTGAAACTGAAGCAGCCATCCCTTGATGGAAGTGCCCTTATACCATGAATATCATATTCAATAAATACAAAGTAAACTTAGCAAAAAAGAGACCAGTCAGAACAGAATTATCTTTGAAATCACCAGGGTGACCTTTCAACCACAGAGAAATTGTCAGCATTCAATTCTAACACTGAAATATCTTGTTTCACAACAATTAGAACACAATTTACATAGCAAAGAAATTGAAATAAGTTACAACCCATCATAAGACACATTCTTTCTATGAGGTGATGAATTCTACCAACACTAAGGTCTGCCTATATTTTGGAACATGCAATTCAGCTGGAATTTCAAATTTAGGGTCCACTTAGTAACACGATGCCAAAACAGTCCTGGTCAGCAGCCCTGGGACTAAACCATGCCTTTGCATTGATTCAATTGCACTCTTGATTTGAGTTGGCACAGACCATTCATTGGGCAGTCCAGACAAAGTTTGCAAGCCTAATCAAACAGGCTTTTTCATTAGCTCAGAAGAAACTCTTGTTGACATGGCCATCTGTGTGGCAGTATAACTTGTTTTGGCCCTGTTTGCACAGACAAGATCAAAACACTGATCGTGGTACTTGGAAGCCAACTACAATGTGCATGTTCTGTAATATGAACAAATTTTAAAAAATGTTAACAAATTAAAGTTTTAAGAATGCTCCTAAAAATGCCAGGTTTTCTCTCAGAAGACAGAAAGAAATTTTTAAGCACTATTTTGGACATCTAATCTGAGTCATATTAAACGCTTGAACTACTTTGAGGGCTAAGAAAGAATAAAAATTAACGGCATTTAATAAAAGCCCAATTTCTTTGGCAATTTCTATCTTGCTAACCTTAAAACACCAGTTCCAAACTGGATTCAGGGAACACTTTATTGGTATAGAAGGCAATTTCTTGCACTCTATCACTGTTTGGTGATAGACACTTAACAACCTGGCTGATCAAGTGTATTAATGAGGCACTAAAATGTTTTAAGACATAAAGTAGGTATTAAAATTTCTTTCATACAATGTAGGCATTTAAAGGCAACTAATTTAAAATTTGCAGGTCTTCTTGATGGGCATATAAAAAGGTTTGTTATCTGGAGATTTTTCTCATTATTTGTTTTCAGAGTTCATTTACCCTTGATTCACTTATTAATTCCAGCAGGCTGCACTGTTCTCAGACAAGGGAAAAACACCATTTCATACACTTTGGCACAGTTATGGTGGATTAGGAAAGAAAAAGACAGGAAACAGAAGAACAATCCATAACCCAAAAATGACAATAAACTTCACTTATATTGCTCATTTCTCCTCTAATTTATCTATCCTATAACAATGATATAGCTAAGGGATGAATTCAGAAGAGAGAGACGCTGCTCTTTGCAAGGGCAAGGTGAGCTGGCCCTAACTATTCCAGGGATAATTATGTCTCACTAACCAGTGAAGAGTTTTCAATGAACCTGGTCATTAATTGAAATACAGGGAGATTTTTTTTTGCAGTGCAAACCAGCAAGAGTTTTGCTTTATTTCCTGTACAAACAAGCAGAAGGTATAAAGCTGAATTAACTGTTCTTTAGGAAGAAAGGAAAGGACTAAACAAGATTCTGAATAGTTATCAGCTAGGGAAAAGCTGTAAGGAATAGCAAGCAACAAAATTGTCTGAATTACAATTGGTTAACTTACCTGTTCCTAGAGAAATATTAAAAAAATAAAAAATTCAGGGATGTTTTCTGGACTGTATCCTTAAAGTCTTGATGCTTAAACTCACTAAGAACATTTTTTTTTTTTTTTTTAGATCTAAGGAGATCCATGTCAAAGAATCTGTAGGTTTTTTGCACTCTGTTCTAAAACCTGCTTGTAAAAAGAGCTAGAAGCCTTTATAAAGTCCAAGCCTATTTTTCCTTATAGTCAGATTTTACTTATTTCCCTTTATACCAAGGCCAGCACTTACCATTCTTTTCTTTTTTTTTTTTTTTTTTCCCACTCCTCTGTGGTGTATCTGGACTCAGAAGCTTTGTCTCCACCTCTTGTTTGTTTCACTAAACAAGAACACCAGGTTCTCCAAAATCCTTACCTTGGCAAGAGCTGCCCACAAACAGTGTAAATGCATCAAGGTGGTTTTACAGCTGAAGCTAATAGCCCTGCTGAGAAACACCACCTCTCAGCCCGGGAATTCAGTTAAACACACCCATGCTGCCCCAGACAGGCTAATATAATTGGATACTGCTTTTGGGTTAAGGTCACCCTTAGTGATAGACCATTTTGTTCTGGATGTTTCTGGGATCTGCCAACAAGCCCCTACTTTTCTTTTGCGTGATGTAATTTCCATAGAGCTTGCCAAAAGTCTCATTTGGCTAACCAATCCATCAGCAAAAGCAACACATCTCTGTGAAACTCCATAAAGGACCAGAATAGGAGCAGATATTAAGCACAGATAAGCAAAGATACCTTTTACCATTTGAGGTACTGATGATTGAACTGTGCACTCTTTCAAGGTAGAGTTGCACCACTGAGCTCTCTGCAGAAATAAAATTCCCAAAGTTTTACTTGCTTTACTTTTACTAGTTGTAATTTTCTGTTAGTAGTTTACTAGATGTTGGGACAAAAGGCAAAACAGAACATGAGCAGTGGTTCATTTTTCATAATTGTTATTTTTTAAAGGATTGACAGAGGCTTTTTTGCCCCGATTATAACTGCTGCTTTGAGAAGACAGTCAAATAACGATCCCCATATGCATGGCATAAATCTTTTTTTTTGTTAGGCTATGTTTTACCATTAGCATTTGGCCTTCCTATACAATTACAGTTCATCAAGCACAAAAAGAATTTGTCAGTCTATTAATTTTCTGCTGGAATCCTCCATTATTGCTCACTTGAGTGTGCAGATCAAGCTTCTTCATGATCCATCTGGTAGTGACCGCTGTCATTAAAGAGGAATTCCATCCACTGCTCAGCCCTCCCCTGCATCAGTGGTTCCTAACTTTCTCATGCAAATTCTGTCAAGGCAAAAATGTCTGCGCCTGTCCTCAGTCCAGTGATGAATTATTTTAGAAAGCATGAGTAAAATCAATTCCGTCACTTGAGTTAAGCCAGCATGAAAAATAACCTGCGCTTTTGCCATATGTGCTGATTGAAATTTTCAAGCATGGAAATCTTAAAAATGGCTAATTCTCCACACGTCATTCCAAGTTGTTTCATAAATCCTCACAGAGGAAGGAAAAATTATTCATGGCTAATGAAAAATGGTTCAGTAATTGTAAACTTTTGAGCATTTAAAGTCACACATTTGTTTAAATTTTCCCTGAAATAAGGAATGTGTTAGTGCTGCACAACTTTAAAGCTCACCAATTATCAATAATGTCCCCTGCTTTAAGTCTGTTCTAGTGTACAATAAGTGTGGCTGTATCACATTTTAAGTATTTTTTTCTTTAAAAAAATACAATAAATAACACTGACATGACTAATCAAGACCTAGGATTCTAAGATATTCCCAGAAATACCTATGTGATTCCTCCAGTATCAACTCTACCATATTCAAAACACCCAGTACTTACATTGACTGTTCTGCACTGCATGAATCTTGATGACCTATTTTTTTCTGTTTCATTTAAAACATTATCTTGCATACAGTATACAGAAAGAATACAGTGGCTACAAAATTATGCTAGTGGTCGTGTATCAGGGGTTGGGATAGGGATAGCTCCAGGCAGTAGGGAGGAAGAAGGGGCTGTGCAGTCAGCACAACCATATTACCTACAAGTTGGGGTACACCAAGCTCGTGAGTCACCACTTACAGAGAAAAGGGGGAGAAGCTTTGAGCTTTTGGACCCTGCCCCACTAAACTGGCATTCCCTCATACAATGCAGGAGCCAAGATTTCCTTGGGACTCCATAGAGTCAAATGGAATCAGACAAATCCCACTTCAAGAGCTTTCAGCTTTGAAGATAATTGAGGACAAGGGAAAGTGAGATATTATGCCATGGATCATTACAGGTATGACAGTAACTGTCATCTTGGATTTATTTTATTTGACAGCCATGGAGGTAAAGTCCAGAATTATGGCACACTGAGGGTTAAATCAGTCAAAGAAGTATAAAAGAAGTAGGGTAAAAATACTGAGATGAAACCAATGAAAAGAGCTATAGTGCAGAACATATGAGAAGATTAAAAGGAAATACCACTACCTAAAATGTAAATCAGTGAAGAGTACTGAGCTAAAGACTATTTTTCTCTCTCAATTTCCTAACTGATCTCTCTGTCAAAAGTTTGATCCATCAAGAATTAAAAGGAGAAAAAAAGTGCATAAAAATGAAATAATTTGGCCTCTGGTATTTTCACCTGACCTATTTTTCGCATCATCACTAACAAGCTACAGCTATATGTTAGAAAGGTAAAGCATCTGTGTAATCATAGTCAATAGTGTTTTCATTAGGAGCAACTAATGTTCTTACAATTGTTTGAAACACTTTATTTGCTACAGGAGCAAGGTCAGAGTCTTGCAGAGGTAAATTAATTGTAGCAGCGTTTGTGCTAGTTGAGAACACCTGCAGCTGTTCCTGAGACCCAATGGTCAATGTCACTAACCTAACCTGGGAAGCAATGATATGAAAGTAATGATCTTCTCAGGTAAATAATCTTGTTGGTTTTAAAGATGAGGACTTAAAAAAAGAACAAACAAACCCCCCAACAACATTTTAGCATAACTAATAACTTTTAAATAACTATTGAGCTGTAAAATCAACATCATGGGATCAGTACCTTCCACGGTGTGTTTTCATCTACATTTATTCCTTTATATTTCATTTTAGTGGAGTTGTATGTGTTCAACTGTGCCAAAAATACAAGTGTGCACTGTTCCATGTTTACATTGCAGGCAGTGTCCATAAAGGTTTGTTCACAGGTATGCTGGGTCTGATCAGAGCACAGGCTCTCTCCCCCAGACAGTGTCCAAATGCTTTTGAAACAGTCCATGTAATAGCTGATCTCAGTCGTGAATTGAGCCTGTGTGCTGCAGAGCTAATACCTTGATGCTAGTCAGTGATCAAATGCTCTCAGTGAGAAAATGCCTGCTGCCTCAGGCTATGTTTCAGATTAAAGTCAGATCCAGTGTTAGGTTTTTTATGTACTATATATTTGTATTACATTTTTAGAATTTTCTTGAAAGTTTTTGACACCAATATAAACACAAAATCGAGTGATTCATATATTTTAACCATTTTGATTCTCTGATAATATTTCATAATTGTGAAGTCCTCATGTAACCACTTCCTGTGAAAACCAATAACAAAAAAAAAAAAAACTTTCATTTTGTGAATAGTGTGAACAGATGCCAGTAACGGTGGATCCTTCCACCTCTAACAGAGCAGACATTACTGGACAGATGATCTGTCCATATTAGAAACTAGGAGCAGGACACCTGATATGTATCTGCCCCACGCTAAGACAGCAGTGATTCTCTGATTTGCACAGGATTTTGAACCTATCTGCAGCAGCTGCATCTTTTCAGGGTGGTGTTTTATGGCCCTTTTCTTCTCTCAGTAATGGCTTAGTGGCTAGTATGTTTAAACAGTGTGAAAGAGAGTAGAACTAATTTTTCTTTTACGTCAGGGGTTTAAAACTTATTTGGACAGGAAACTTAATCACTTGACTATAAGTTAAGGGGGCAGGAGATGCTCTGCACTCTTCTTGGTGTGCTTATGCCACTGCATAGGCAAGAGAACAAAGATTCCATTAGAGGTAATGTTTCAGCAAGACTGTAGCTGAAGGTTAAAGCTTCTCAGTTCCCATACTGAGAATAAAGTCACTTTTTTAAATCAACTGTACTTCCCTATTGTGATTTTTACAGATTGGCAACCAGCAGATTTCCAGAATGGGCGAAAGGACTTAGTCATCACGTGGCCGTGTTGCACACATGCCTGATAACCTGGTGTATTCAAACCTCCTGGAATGTGACAGGACTATTTTAGAGGAAATGCAGTTCATGGATCTAAATCAGGATTTTAATTTGTAGAGCTATAAATATTGGGTGGATATCTAGGTCTTCACTCAACACAAGGGTAGGGTATTCCAAACATTGTCACTGAGGCATCTTTTTGCAAGCGTACTGATGAAAATAAAATGCATAGGGCCCTATAGACCCTCAGTTAAACAAACACTGTTGCCATCTGTTATGCTTTCAGTTAATACAATCTCTAACTCCAGCAACTACCACACAGTGCCAAATATATGAAGCAGTGCTGCCGTCTGAAAAACATATGAGTACATCCGGAGAACAGAGCATATACTGTGCACTACCTTGTATTTAGTAAATAACTTCTGTTTAACGTTATACCTTCTTCTACTTCTCATGCAGTTGCCTAGTTGCAAATACAATGTCAGGTATTTTTATCTTGTGCAAGACTATGCTTCCACGAGCAATTATAATCTAATTAAAGTCATTAATGTTCATGCCCTAGGGAAATATTCAGTTATTTGTAGGCATCTGAGTTTTTCCTGTCTTCCAATCCTTGTTGTAATTTATGCTTTGTTGAGCACTTCTAAATATCCACAAGTTACTTCACTTGCCACCTTAAAGCTGTGCCACCCTGTAGCCTATGGCACTGTTTTCAGTGCTTCTATTTGAAATTATACTGAATAAAAATGGGTAATATAGCTATTAGAGTTTCAGAACTGGAGCAGCTTTGGAAGCCAGGGGTTTTTTTTCTTTTACCAAAAGACGTTAAAATTTATCATACCATAAATCATGCCTTAATCAGAGTTCAGAACTATCTGTGCCTTTCAAATGTAAGCAGGTATCTAGGAGAGTCTGAAAGAATAGTGATTTCAGAACTGAGAGCACTACTATCTATAATCCTCTATAAAAACCATTTTGGAACTAGGAAGTGTCAGTAAGATAAAGATTTTAAGATAGGGTTGGAAAATTTCATATTATTTATCAATTATAGAGCAAATATTTTCACCACTAAATTAATAATATTTTGTAAAGTGCTAGAGTTTTATTTTCAGAGTTCTGCTGGGACTTGATCCATAGACATTAAAGGCAATCCGAAGGATCCCACTGATTTAAATAAGCTCTGGAGCTAACTTCAGTGTCTCTTGGTGTCAGTACACAGGCCATGAGGCAAAAGAAGGAACAGCGGTATCATTTTCACAGGGTGTCTCTAAAAAATTCCCAGGTTTCAGGTAAGAGCTTTTTCTGCTTGGAACTGGGAATGTTTGGGTGCAAGGTGAAACAGCCAGCCAAAGAGCACATGATTTCATTTCAAGCAATCCAACCCAATTACTACAGAGGGTGTGGGAAGTGATCTGTCTGTATCACTGCTGTCAGCCCAAGGGAGGATCACTGCCGATGACCTGTGACAAGCAAAACTTTTTCACCGCTGTGCCTCCTAGTCTTATCACCAAAAAATGTTCCCCATCCCTTCAGAGAAAAGGGGATTTTAACTACAGCTGTGAAAAATAGTATTTTCTCATGTAATTCTACATTTCAAATATTTTTCACTCCACATGACTATCAATCTAAACACTCTTGAAAGTTTTCACCAAGAAAAAGCATGCTTTCCCTGACAATTCCAGATCAGGTTCAACATGTTGTACCACCCGGCTAAACAAGGGGTGTAATTTTAAGCCTTTTTCTAACAGAGCATGAGCACCAGGTTGTCATGGGGTGGAACTGTTGCATATATATGTTATCTATAAACACTCAAACATTTTACTGCAGCCAGGACTTGATCCCAGTAGAGTTTGTGAACTAGATTGTTGTGGTTTGGGACAACTGCTTGTCCATCTTCATGTCTCTCCAGCACGAGGTCAAGATAGCTGTCCCAAACTAAGCTAAATATACTTCAGTTTGACAACCAGTCACTTAATGACAAAAGTAATTTCAGTAAAATATTCCCACAACCAGTGGCAGTAATGATCCTTTTGGAACACATTCTAAACAGCAATCAGCATGGGCGGCCTGACCTTGTCTGAAATCTGTTCAGAAGACATTTAATTAATGAGACTAGAAAGCCAGAATAGAGTCTGACGTGGCCTGTCTTCTCCACAGACTGGGGTGCTTTTTAGATAGAGTGCCCTTCAGTAGGGGTCTGCTGGCTCTAAAGTACAGTCCCATGGTCAAGGCAGTATGGGTCATTAACTTGGAGTCAGCAGGATTTAAGCACATATTGTTACATACAAGTTGTTCTAAATATGGGTTATGAAATCATTGATCCTTGGGAATTATTCTTAATATCTGCAGAATTAAGAAATGCAGGCAGACATTCTTTCTCAATAAAATAAGCATAACTTTATTTACAATATTTTTTAAGTTGACTTAAGAACATGTATAGAAATAATCTGCTTTCTACAAACTGTTGCATCCACAATCCTAGGGAAAAACAAGTAAAAACTAAAACATTTTTCTCAATTTTCAAACTAGAAAGATGTCAAGTGGTTCTCAACAGCTGAGTTGCTTGTATTACTCAGAAGTGTTCATCAACATTTAGGCATGTAAACTCAATATATTTTAGGTTCCTTTAGCATGCCTTATTTAGTGTGTATATCAGAACATCGTAAGTTTAAATATTATGCTGAGAGGATTTAATTATCTGCTACTTGCATCATGTATCTCCAGCCCACACTTTACTGTCCAAGCTATTAACTCAAAGTTTGGAATATGACTACAGGTTAAAATGGATTTATTTGATTAATGTGTGTAAATAAGTGGGGGTTCTCTTGTGAACTATTCAAGTGTTGAGTTTAATTGAGCTACAGCTGGTGCTGACTGTTTTCAGAGAGTAGGGATTTACTGAGTGATTGACTGTCTCTCCCTTTTAACCTGCATAAAGATGCATTCAGGAAGAAGTGAAATTTCCTGATGATACAAGACCACAGGAAGAATAGAAAAAAAAAAGAGAAAAGAGAAATAAACTGAACGAAAATAAGAGTGCATAAAATCAAGTAGTTTATATAAAAGGAATTAAACTAGACATGCCAGTTAGAAAATCATGAAATGCCAGTTAGAATGCATGAAATCAGGGATCTTGTTTGTAAATCTCCAATTCAAGTGGGGAGGAAGGAAGAGGAAAAAAAAACCAGATAAGAGCTACTATTCCAATGACAATGCAAATCTCCTTTGGAGAGGCAGAGTAAATTAAATTAATGAACTTTTAAAACCCCTCAGCTGAGAACCTCTCTCCCATGTTGGCAGAGCTAGATACAGCTGTTCAATGGTATCACAGAAGGAAAGCAGAAAATCAGAAAAAGAGAGAAATTTCAAAAATTTTCTTCCCTGCTCAAGGATGTCAAACATCCTGTGTGACTTGTAATGAATACTGATTATCCTAAGAAAAGGCAGTAAAACCAAATGCAAATTGCCAGGATGTAACCAAAAGTATAAAAGAGAAATAGAGTTATCCAGTTAGAAACAAAACAAAAACAAATAAAATCCCCCAAATCTCCAAAGACTTCATCATCTGGGAAAGCACTGCAAAATTTAACACTTGTCATCATTTTGTCTGAATAGAAGTTCTGCACAATGATCCAGAAATAAGCCACCACAAGGGCTCTTTTCAACTATTCTGGATGTGCAAAACCAACATTCCACATCTATCCTGTCCCTGTTCCATCTTCCAACATTAACAGAGCACATCCTGTCCTCCTCTAGGTGGGAAAGTCACTTCTATATTTCAAGTTTTTCTTCTGTTTGACTTTCCTCTTTTTCACCAATAATGTCATTGTTGTCTTTCCATAAAATGTGATCTGTTCTTTACACGAAGGTTTAATATACCTTTTTTTTTTCCTCCCTTGCAGGAGAGAAATACAGTAATTTTTAATTCTTCTTAACATATATCTTGTTGCTGCCCACAGTTATAAATTAAGATGTTCTAGAAATATGGGTTATTTTCATGATACATATTTTTATTCACTGAGAAAGACTGTGTTCTATGCAAAAATAATTGAGGAAACCTAATTATTTAGGAAATCTTAGTGGTTCTGAATGATGTCCCTAGTATGATTTTGTATGTACAGTCTAGGAAGCTGTAACATCAGATTTCCAAGAAGTTTCTTGCTTTTTTGTACTAGGATAGGAGAGGTTATAAGAACACTCTGTGCCAGGTTTGCCAGTATCTGGAAGGCTTGAAAATCTCAATTGTCATCTGACTCGACAGGTCAGGGAAGCAGATGTACTTCTAAAAACACACACGGGAGCTGGGAGCGAAGACATACAACGTGGGGGACTGTGATGCCACTATGTCATTGAGAATTTTGTCTTTTAACTCGGATTTCAGAGCACAAACCCCTCTAGCTGGCCAATAATAAGCTCCTCTCCCCAGTGTTGTGGCTTCTCTGCTGTTCTATAACCCTGGCTGCCGGATATATCTGTCAACAGATGGCAGATTGGAAGAACTGGCTCTTTTTGGCACAGGAGGTCACCAGCCAGGAAAGAGCCATGTGCTCAATATATTATGCAATAAAATATGAAGCTTGAGCTCAAATGACAGAGTCTATTCCTGGTAAATGAGACCTGACAAGTCTAAAGAATATATTGAAAGTGTAAGATTTTGCTCACATGGTAGTCAGAACCAGAAGTCAAAAATACCTATCCTTATCCATCTCAGAGGAATTCAGTGCACAGAGACACTAAAAATGAGAATAATAGAAAAAAAAAAAAACCCTCACACAAAAGTAGTAACCTCTGATCACTAAGTATCACAGTGGCAGAGAGAGCCATAAATTCCCCAAGCTTTTGGTTACAGTGTGCACAGTACATACAGTGCAGAATGAGTAGGTGCTTTTACTGTTGACATTTCTTTAAACAGTGTCCCATTCACATGGATAGAAAAGAAACAAATTGTGAGGAAAAGTTACTGAGAGTTCTTCATACTAAGCAGAGCATAAAGGTGTTTAGAGTGTGGTATCCCCTCTTTTTTTCCCTCCAAGTATAATCTGTTCTCTACACTAGAAATAAATTAAAAGATTTTAAGAAGAATATTTAGAAGAGAGATACAAGTATGGCATAAATTAAAAATATTCATGGGAGAATAATATAAAACCACATATAAACATTAACATGCTGATTCTTAAAAAATTGTACCAAGATTGACAGCTATGGCTTTATCCTTGCAGGTTTGCATGTACATTATAAAATATACCAACACTGTATTCCCATTTTATTCCAGCAAAAGGAGACAGCCTTTGCTTTGGCCAGCAAGTCTCATACTTCTGTGCTAGAGTAATTAAAAGCAAAGCCAAAGAGCTTCTAATTCCTAAAAGGATGTATCGAAATCCCACAACTTTTTTATTATCCTCCTCCAAAGTATTATTTATAAATTCTGTCTGTGATAGCTTTTCTGCAATTTGTAAAGCACATTCACTTGCAGAGTAATCTGGCTCCACCAAGTGACGATTGCTGTGATTGCT
This sequence comes from Phainopepla nitens, assembly GCA_013400175.1. Taxonomy (NCBI): domain Eukaryota; kingdom Metazoa; phylum Chordata; class Aves; order Passeriformes; family Bombycillidae; genus Phainopepla; species Phainopepla nitens. Next base: position 278,680 of record VXBQ01005832.1, read on the forward strand.
AGTCTACGCCTGGACCTAAGAAAACACAAAAGGGTACTAAATATTAACCTAATTTGGTAACATGGGATTTTTCTGGATAGCTTTGAACTTCATTATATCATACATTTTAAATAGATTATCTTGTAGTGCGGATGCTAAGTGAAAACACTGAAGCAGTGCGAGGGACTTCCTTGTCCCACTGGATAATGATGACATTTTGTCGTACGAATTACCCACTGGATTACTAACTCCACCAATAACACCTGTGAGAATAATTCTAGGAGGGTAGGAGAGAGGCAGAAGGATAAATTATTTGCCTGAAATTCATTCCACATCTTCCAGGTGCAGATAGATACTGAGAGAAAGCCTGCTGGAATATGAAGAATGTGTTTGAATGAACTTGCTCCACAGCCCTTAATGTAAGATCTAACATGCTCTGGAGAGCTAAAAACAGAGGATGAAAATCACAGGTGTAAAGAAGATTATTACAAAATGCATTCTACAAAACTATTTTTGAACGATGACCCATTCTGAAAGGGACGTTTTTAAAGCACTTCAGGTGGCCAGGGAGATACCATGGAAAGCCTGACAGTGAAACTGGAATTGCTTTGGATGCTGCCTGCATTGACTTTGTGAACCCACCCAAAGACCCTGGACTTAGATTTTGCAAGCTCACAGGGGCATGAAAAAGTAGCTCTGCTGAAATTTGAAACTACCATGATAAAGTTTATAGGTTTTAAATATCACTGTTAATCAATTGTAAATTTTACCATAAACAGTAGGATTTCCTTTATCATCATTGTTACTTGCAGTTGTTATTTTTGGTGAGGAAGACTATGAAAAGGCTGAGCAAACTGAGCTCAGAGTTACCTCAGAGTTTTACTTTGATTAATTTTTAACAGAAAAACCAATACAAGAGGTCAGAAGCTATTGGAAAGAATCATAAACCAATGCCCATGGATATGCACATGTGTACACAGACATGGAGCATACAAACTATTAGAAATTAATTTAATATATTAATATCTTTGGATTATCATTCTCTCTGCCATTGTCCCTAGCTATACATTAATGCAGTGTTTGTTTAATTTGTGTGTTCCTTTGAAAAGACTGGTTGAGGAGGAAGCCTGCTCCACATAACAGGAGATAACTCAGTGAGCCCAACGGAGAGAAAGGCAGAGGGGACAAGAAGGAATAGACAGGACATTCACAAGAAAGAATGGCCTGGCTCTAGAAAGACTGGAAAGAATTTGCAAACAGGACTACACAGAAATTGTGGGCACCCAAACCTAGGGTCTGTCTGCAGTGATAGTGGACAAGAAGAGAGTAATGCATAAATCTTTGTTTCTGTGGTGTCACCTCAAGTTGCCTTAAGTTCTCTTTACATTAAAAAGTAGAAATGCGACTATTTATTTAAAGTTTAGCTTTTTTAGCCTAGAATTTTTTTGATCTTTTGGGGTAGCTCATTAAGAGATGAAAGCCTGAGGCATTTCACATCAAAGCTGTATTCCACTCTGCATCTTGTCACAGGAGGGAACAGACAACCTTGCAGACCAATAGAAGCTGCTAGTGTCCTAGATCCTGGTGCTATTCTGAGAAAGGGCAGGGGGGTGTGAATCAAATAGCAAGGAAAATCACCTCTGGATCTGAACTGACTCCTTTTGAAGAACACATTGAGATGTTTCTAAAAGCCAGATTTTTGCTTAGATTCCTTGTTACTCTGACACTGCACCTAATAGGGAGGGGAGGGGGAAATTACATGTATTCTCCATGCTGAAGATCAGGGGCAAATAAAAATCTTGGTGTTTTTTTCTAGATTTTCACCAAGATTCTATCCTTAGCATTCTAGGACTTTATTCCTTTGAAATTGCAGACTTTTTATGACTTATGGACTTCAGTGTCAATTAGTGAGAAATGTAATCCTTGGAATCCTGAACATTTAGTGTTAGTGCTATTGTCTCTAATAAAAGCTAGCAACACCAAATTCCACTGGCCCGTAAGAAGACAGCCACTCCAGGGTTAAAAATCAGTTATCCCAAACTGCAAACTGACTGTCCAGCAAACAGCAGCTTAATCAGGAAGCAGAGAGCAATAAGCTGGTAGAATATAATACAAATTAAAAGAAGAAAGTGCAGATCTTAGTAAAATCTGTGCTGAAGGCTGCACTGAAGAAAATAGATACTTGGTTGAAATATGTGGTAATTCTGCATTTAAACTGTACTTTGGTGTAAGATTTCAGGATTAAAAAAAAGCCCAAGTGGGTTTTCATGAGGCAACAGATAAGCTACAATAAGCCAGAACTAAGGCAGACACACGAAAACATTATTTTTAGCAAAAGAATGATGACAACTGCAGATCCCCTCATTCCTTGCTCACTAGCAAGTACTCCAGTTGACTACAGAAGACTATGCACTAAGAGCTAAGCCTCTTTACTATCAAATAATGCACACTCTGACAAATTATATAAAAATTACAGAATTAAAATGGGTTTGTGGTAATATGGGTAATATGTGGCTATTCAGTCTACAGGCATTCAGATAGAATACGGTGCACACATTGAGCTCCTATTTTATGCATAGCAGTATCTTCCTCCTATTTCTAGAACTTCTGTGTTTCTAGACCTCTTTAAAAAAGAGAAAAAAAAGAGAGGCCTAGGGTTAGCCATTATTTCTTAGCTGGCCTAAGCTGACCAGGAGTATCTGTATGCATGTATGTACATGTTTATTTCCTTTGCTGACTGGGGCAGCAGCCAGAGTATCTGATGCAGGTGCAATAGTACCTGTAGGAATTAAACTAGGAAAGCCAGAAATAAGTAGCTTTATCTAAATGTATATAACAGGAACACAGGGATTGTTCTGCAACAGTCTACCTCGACTTTCCAACACAAAAATGGTAGGAGAGATGTGTAGGAAGGTGACTGCATGTTGAGTGGGCTCCATGTCTGCAATTTCATTTTCTCTACATCATCTGCACAGAAAACTATCATTTGAGCAACTCTGTTCAGATTTGTGCTTATTTCTTGGCAAGCAATTACTTCAATCTAATTTATCTCATGAAATCGCTATAAAACTGCTTTGTACTAAAGCATTTTTAAATTTTTCTATTAGGTCTCTCCTCCCAACCTTTTATTTTAGAAATTGTTGTCTTAACTACAGTGAAAAACTTTCTGGGACCATACCGATTACATTAAAATTTGTGACAAAATAGTTTAATTACTTTTTTAAGTAATATTCCATCATTTTACAATTATTTTATCATGACAAATGCTGTTCTCTCTTTCTATTGATTTAAATAGTTCAGATTGAAGGAAATTTGGTCACTAATTTTTCGAATGCTCTTGAATTTTTAAATATTTGAATTACACAAAAAAATAAAACCACAAAATTATACAAAAAATAAACTAAAAAAACCATGGAATATCCATTAAAACATAGTCTTTTTCAATATATTGGTTTTTTGCTTCCTCTTTTTTAATACAATCTCTAGTTCTTACAATAGATATATTGTATCTGCCTATAAATATAAAATAACAATATTGTATCTTCTTATTCTGATTTCTCCAATAAAACTGAGAGAAAATATTCTGAAAGGACAGAAAACCAGATGAAATTGTGGGAATGAAAAGCCGAAACACTGGACACTACAGTACAGTTGCAAAGTACGATAACAGAATGATAAAAGGTACCAAGATGCAGAGGAACACAAGAAGACAGAAGTGCAAAGATAACAGACCTTGGAGAATTCTGCCTCTGTTCCACTTTTCTGTCAGTCAAAAATCTTGTCCTGTTTGAAGTTCACATCTGCAGCAGTTCAGCTGTCTTTCCATATCTCCTTACCATTGTCATGCCACTTACAGCTTTTGCTGGTGACAGATCTTTTTCAACAGTTCAAGTAAACATCAGGATGTTAGTGGCAAGCTAAGCTACAGAAACAAAACATCCCCAAACCTTAGAAGCCATTTTCATGTCAAATGTTATAATGTCATTTTGGCCATACAGTTATGATCTCAGTTGATCCTTACAAGTGTTTGTCATTCAAACTCCTCATTTCTTGAAAAGAAACTGCAGCCACAGTGTGAGTAGATCTGTTATCAGCAGAAGCACCGAATTATGGTTGCAGGGTATTGCTTTATTCTGGAACTGATCACTCTTTTTTTGCCTTTGTTTCCTGTCTGGTATTACCCACAGCATTTGCCACAATGTGTTTAAGTAATAAAACAATCCTGCATATACCATGCAACATACCTAGAGCAGAACCAAATGGAGTACTGTGGAGTAATGGTGTTTGCTTCTTTGTCTATCCTTGGCTACTATGGTTATATAATTTACTACAATCTATCTTCTGCTGCCTACCCTGTCTTGTTCTCTGTGGTGGACTGAAGTCAGTAAAAATTGTTTGTGCAGGACCTCTTGTGAGAGAACAAAGTGCCAATCTATATCTCTGTCTCCTACCTATGAACATTGATTAGCTCTTTGAAAGTCATTCACCCATGACCCAAACCTACGAGATATGACTGCAGCAATACAACCCCAGCAGGAAGGAAAATTGCTTTTCCACATATCATAAAAATCCTTCTTAACAGAATATTCTGATCTAGAGGAAATGCTGGCTGTCAAGACAGTTTTTCCCTACCCAGTACCAATGTGCCCCAGCCAATGTGCATGCCGAATGTTGCAGTTAATTTCTTCAGTCCTCTGCCTTTCATCATGTTTTACCAGTGGCTTCAGGAGCCAGCCACTACTACAAGACCTCAAATAAATACTTGTATGTAATGTGTACATATAAGAGTAGTTGTGTTTAAAGAGAAAGGTCAGCTTTAAACCCAGGTTTACCCATATAAACCAAGACCCTCTCCACCGACACCACAGCACCTACAGAGAGAAGTTGTGCAAGATTGGGAAGCTGGTGGCACTCTGTTCCATCAGGATCCAGGATTTCTGCACTTATTACCATATGATTAATATTCACCTCTCAGATTACAATAAGTGTATTAGCATTAAGGAAAGCTACGCTAAAATATATTCTTGTATCCCTGAATGAATTTTGTTCCATTTTGTCTGATAGTATCACCATCATCATCATTATCATCAAGATCCAGTATACAGGTCATTTTTGACCTCTGTCTATGCTACAATTCTACCAGTGGTATATTCTACTACTGACAAAACAAAACAAAAAAATACAAACAAACGAAAACAAACAAACAAACAAACCACAAAAACCAAGAAACAAACAAAACCCCAAACCCCCCAGAAAAACCAAACCAGACAAAAACAAAAAAAAACCAACCCAAACGGAAAAGCTTAAAAAGAGAAAAGTTTACTGCCTGGTAACCTAGAACCAGTGCTAAGCTTCACTTCAATAACATGAGACAGAGGTGAGTAGGAGGCTTGGGGGTAGAAAATTTGAGGGGGAGGTTGCTGCTTCTGACTGCATGCTCTGGAACTGCTGTGCACTTGAGAAAGTCAGGGTTCTCGTCTACTGACAGGTGGTGCAATGGTAAATTAAGATACATACTCAACAGAAATGTTGGGAAAATGTTAAACATTTAATATGCACTTTTGACGGGTTATTCCTCTTTGCTCATTAGACCATTGCAGTTTCAAGATTTCAGATTGGCATTTACATGGTTGCATAGTGCTGTGGATCAAGACACTCTTTTGGGATTCTGGATTTTCCCTGGCACTGACAGGAAAGACTTGGTGGCCACTCAGACATGTATAATTCAGAGTGTCTGAAGTGAAGACACAGTTATATCTGACCCATATAATAATCACTGCATATATTTTTGTCTCTGGAATATCTCTCATGAACAGATCAAGATACTTATTAATCTTTCACATCCTTGCTTACATTAAACTGATTAATAATTGAAAACATTTTAGAATTAATTAGAACATAAAGATTTATATATACATATCCATTTAGAACAATTTAGAATACATATTTACATCAAAAAGACACTGATACAACTAATGTAGGAATACTGATTTATAGCTAATTAATTTTAGCTTAATGAAACCCCTGTTGCCTCATGCTTCAATTAACTCAGGTTTCTTTTCCTCTTCCATTTGTGGTTTTGCTTGTAAGTAGAACAAAGTTATTTTTGAGAAAGAAAAATATTAGCATTGTAATTAGAAAGTGGTTATGGATAGCTTAGAATAGAGAATGTAATACTAATAACATATTCCAAAACAGAAATGGTCTGAACTTTAGCAACTTATGGCTCTAATTTGATAAATCTTTCTGAAACGTGAAAGAAATAGCACATAGGGACATACATAAAAATAATGACACCCAAAAAATGCTCACATTTCTTTTTAACATTGCTGAAGGACAAATATCAATTATCTGGTTGTCAAAATCTTTTCAGGTCATTTTTTCTACAGGATTTTCAGCCAAACTTGCTCAAGCTAGTGCACCTTTTTTGCTGAAATATGTCTGTGCCAGCTTTTTCAAAAAATGTTTGCTGCTCTTCTGTTTTTAGGAAGAAGATGCATCAGCATCTTGCAGTCCCTACAGTTCTCACACATCAAATATTCCTGGACTCCTGTCATGATACTTCCCAGACAACGATAGCTACAAACATCCTACTCCAAGCTGATCAGAGCTGAACAGTTTGAAGGCAGCTCACAAATGAGCCATCCAATGGCCAAGCAGAAAAGCACTGCAGGGCAGCATCAGCATGCATGTCACAGCAAATGAGAGCAGAGCTGACTCAGCAAGACATAAATGATCTTCCCAGACCCCAAAGGCAATGGAAAGCAGGACAGTCCTGTGTGCCACTAACCAGTCTCTCTCTGCTAAAGGAAGGAAATACTGCTGGTGTGTAAGAGCCACTCCTAAGGATGTCCTCTAACAGAGAACACTGCAGCATTCATTAATTTGGTACTACACATAATAGTACATTGTATACATTTCTCCTTTTGTCCTCACAGTATGCACTGCATTCCATACATTGTGATTTCCAGCTCTGTACCTCTTTGTGGTAGAGGGAATAACATATGAGTCACATCTACCATGCTCACTGAGCTACTCTGATGGTTAACACCAGACAGGACAAACATCACCACTGTGGCTGTCTGATGTAGGGTTGGACGTGGAGCAGCTGAAAAGAAGGGTGGGGTGTTTAAGTTGGGTATCTGGAGGTTATCCAGCTGCCTGCATCAACAAAAGCATGCCATTGGTCACCAAATCATGGCTGCTCTTCTGTGCCCTACTGGTGACCACCAAAAATGAGTGAAAAAGTAGATACAGCAAGTCTAAAGGTCTGTTCTTATACAGCCATACACTTCATCCTTTTATTGAAACCAGTAGAAGTTTTGAAAATATTTTCCATCAAGTACTGGGTTATCAATGCCTCTCACAAGCATTCACTCAAAAAGTTAAAATTCCATTTATTTGATGATCTTGGTGTTGGTAGCAATAGAAGTAACTAAATAAAATTGCATAGGATGTTCCATATCTGATTGTTTGCTTAGTTGGGAAAAACAACTTTCTAACACTGAGCCCTAACAGAATGTATTGGACACGTAACATCACAGTCAGACAACTCTGATAAGAAGTATCCAGAGCGCTCCCAGGATCAGGGCTCCCATTCCTGTAATTTGCTGTCATCATATGAAGAAGCAACTCTTGCCTTGTAATGCAACACAATAAATCCAGGATGAGAGCAAATCTTTCCATACTGCAATTCCAGTCGCAGCAGCAGCTGTTTTGCCACATGAGTACACCCGCTAGAAATAAACTAATAATCCGCAGCAACGCCAGCATCAGTGACAGCATCAATCTTTACAGAGGAAAACATGAAATTGCTTACAGCAAAGAGTCAGTTGAGCTAGAAAAATTCACTGCTTGGGATCCTCTGCTACAAATAAATAAAATGATACAGAAGGTGTAACTTGCAAATAATCTAATAGAAACACAACTGTCTAGAGATGAGACTAATGCACAAAGGAGCACACCTCAGTAACAACGTGAAAATGTGATTATCAGGATATAGAAATTCAGATACAGGAAATCAAAGATAATCTGCAGAAAGATTATAAAGCGTTTCTGAAAGAGCTGTAACAAAATTGATGGAAACAATAGAATGAAAAAAGGTGAAGAGAGGATTTTTAATCTTGATATAAGTATATTCAGGACAAAAAAAAATTAAGAATAGCACTTAGATAGTAATGAGGAAAGCATTATTTTTAAATCAAAACAGGATTCATTTAATCACAATCAGTGTATTTGTGTCACGCTAATAAATGACTAATGGATAAAAGACCTTACCAGCATTGCTGGGAACTATCCATTGCTACTTGGCCAAATGCAAAACACCTCCTGCCTTTAAGCAAGACAAAGTTTGTAGGGAAAGGTGTTGCTTTGGGTTAGAATAGATGTGCTTAGCTGGGAAAAAAAAGAAAAGGTGACAAACAACCCTCTGGGCCTCCCAGAAGCTGAGTTCAACAAGATAGTTTCATCTATGTTTAGAGACAGAGAGATTAGCAGGGCTCCAGGTGACACTGTTTGCTGTGCTGAGTGGAGGAGCATGCCCAAATATTGCCTTTAAAACAGCAAGAGGCCTGAGGGAAGGGGATAAAAAGTTAATCATACAATACCAGAAAAACCAGCATTTTTACAGACTATGTGATTTTTAATGCCCAGTATGCCTCTATTTTTCTTCTCTTTGGGGAGGGAGGGAGGGAAATTGGGTGCTTTTGGTTGCTTGGTTGGGTTTTTAAAAATCTTTATTTTCTTTTTCCCCTAGGCCTGTGAGATTCTGTTTTGTTTTGGGAGAGTTGTTTGGGGCTGGAAGGACAGGTTGGTAGATGTTACTTAGGCTCATCAAGCAGACAAGAAAAAGGCAAAAAACATGTAATGAGAAGCTAAGATTGTGGGTAGCTGTGGTTTTGTGTGCTCCTAGTAAGCAAGTGGATCTAATGTGTGTGAAATGCTCACAATTTTTCATGCTGAATCCTAAAGAAAATATGGGTTATTTTACACGATCTCATGTGGGGATTGTCACACTGCATCAAGGGCTGGGTTTGCAAGCCAATTTCTTTACTAACAGGAATGCAACAGCAGCTTTAACTTATTATCCTACTTCATCAATAGATACCATTAAATATTCCTTCATACTACTGTAAAAACTACACAGATGAGGCCTTCAAGGCCGAACTGGTAAAACAAAAATTACACGACCTTGCAAGGAGGGGGAAAAGGACAAAAGCATGTACGTCATGGTTTCGGTCACGATTCATGAGAATTTTCAAGTTTGAAATGAGATTGCCACAACACATTCAATCTGTAATGAATAAAACCAGGAAATCGAGAATAGCTGTAAGGAAAAAAAAAAAAGTATAGCAGCTATGAAACGGTGATTTAACAGAATCAAGAATACCCTTTATTCTGTTAATAACACAGCATTTAGCTGTTTTTGTTGGTTTTTTTTCTCCTATTTCTCTCAGTGGTTAATCAAGGCTCATTCAGCACACCGCAGTCAAGATGCAGATAAGCACACAGAAGACGTAAGTTCCCTCACGCTTGTCCAGAAAATCCACAAACGCCAGAGAGACTTATGGCCAAAAAGGAGACAGAGGAGTCCTACAACTTTATTCAAATAAAGGGAGAGGTCCACTGGGACACACAGCCGCTGGGTTTTCTGTCTGGAGGTTTCGGGGGGAACAGCCTCCTTTTATCCTGAGCTCCCAGCTGCATGGTGCCCTCCTCCTTTCCCCAGTGCTGAGGTACAAGGAAGGTACAGACGTTCCCAAACCGCCTATTTAACAAACATATACAAAAATATATATGTCTCTTTTCCGGGTTAAGTAAAGGTGGCCCGTCCACCTTGTCCTGATTGGAATTTACTGCCCAAAAATATGGGCAAAATTGACACGTTATGAACAGATGAACCCCTCCCTCCCAGAAACCGATTTCACTGTCCAGCAAAATCCATCACCGGGAAGGGGCCTGATTTATTTAATCGACACAATCATTTGAGCTTTGCTCATAAATAAATGAACAATTTCAACAGAGGCGACTAACACTCTGGATGCCAGGGCGATCTTCCCTAGCCTCATTTTAGAGGGGCCGAGGGCCACAAGCAACTCTGAGTTTTTCAAGTATCATTTTCCCCGCACACCCATGGGGAATCCTATAAATTCAATGTCCGTCACGGTAGTCAGGTCTTGTATTTGGGACCGAAGACCTCGATATTTCCTGGCCTTCTCAGTGGCGGCATCCTTCAAAGAGGAGCTACTGTGCTCATATCTCACGGTCATGTCAACCACAAATGCCTTTACACCACAAACAAAGATCAAATTCGGCTTAAACAGTTCATTCGCATCATCTCTCAAGTGCGGTTCCTGGAATACCATCCAACCCTCTCTCTTAGCCTCACAGCTAAGAGTTTCACAGATGGAGTTGTGTCTTTTAATCCTGGCATCTTGAGTGATTGGACAGTTTCCAATTATATGGGCCGTGGTCTCAAAATCGGCACCACAATGTCGGCAAGATCTCACGAAGCCCTCATGCTTACCCCTAGCCAGGGATTCTCTTGTGGGGTAGACATTGGCTCTCAATTGCAGGGTGGTTATGAATTTTCTATGAGGTATGCCCCTATAATGCCGCAACCAGGCATTACTGATGTCATCACCCTCGAAATTCTCTATACCATGTCCCTGGGCAACCAGTTCTTTCCACTTAGTAAATTCCAATTTCCGCCAATTACAAGGTCTTGGATAGCGGATCTTTGGAACGGGGGCCTCCCATTCTGTTAGGCCTTCACCACCCCCACCGCCAACACACTCTACCATAGGAATGGGCTCCCAGATCGACGGGATGGACTCTTTCTTTCCATCGGCTCGCAACCATAACTTCTCAAATAACAATTCCAGATGTTCTTCGCTCAAAGAGTTCACCAGAACCTCATCCGAAGACTGAGCCAATCTGTGCAGTCTTCGCGCCTGAATACTTGGAATCAGCGCCGCCAATCTGATGATGCCCAAACCACTATCCTTAAAACCGGAATACAAGATGGCATCACAGGTACTTGTACCACCACATATATCCCCCTTGAGCCTCCTGTTTTACCCCAAAGTTCAGAAACCTGGGCTGTGCAGACCCTCGTCTGTTTCACAAGCCAAGCTGTCTGGGCTCTGCAACAAACCCGCTGGCTGGAGTCAACAGAGACATCAAGGCCCACTTCAGAGACGCTAGCACCCACACCTTCACCCAACAAACTGCTCGTTACGACACCCGCTTTCCTCTCACGCTTGTCCTACACTTCACGGCCTGGCCACGGTAACTCTCACAGCGCAACTCCACAGCGTGAAAGGCTCATCCTGCTACTGCCGCAAGCAGCGGCCGCTGGACACAGAGCGCTCACACGAAGGGCGCTCCCCTCCGGGCCCGGCCATTTAACCCGCAGCTGCTCGCCCCGCCC